>JBCEWB010433839.1:0-18585 GCA_039654565.1 Peronia peronii | reverse complement strand
GGGTGGTTGAAGGTCAAGGGATGAGGATGAAAAAGATGAGATATGGAGCAGAGAGAGAGGCAAGATTGGGGAGGGGGAAGACAGATTAGGGTCAAGGAAAGGGGATAGAGTGAAAAAAAGAAGAGAGAGATAGACAGAGACAGACAGAGAGAGAGAGAGAGAGAGAGCATAAAATGAAACACACACACAAAAAAAATACAAGTTAAGAAAAAGTTGTGGTCAAATGCACTCTTTGAATATGAAAAATATGTGATTAAACTAAGAGAAGAAGAAAACAATCACAGTTCATGGCTGTTCATATTGAAAATATTGTCCCTGATCAGGCCTAGTAGTGTATTCATAATACACACTCCTATTACCAACATGTCTGGATGGGGAGGGGTCAGTAGCCCTTTTGAAGTGCTTGAGAAACACATTTTGTATTTCAGATTGTAGTTTAATTTTTTGAATGTCAGCCATACATTTCATTTTTGGGACAAGATTTTTAAAAAACACCAGGTCTTCAAATTCTTCCACTATTGTCGTCGGTTGAATGTTTTTTAATGTCTCCAAAATCTCCCTGTCAAGAAGTTGAGATTCATCTGTTTTTGCGGAATGCATATTAAAAAATTTGTGTTTTGAAGCCGACTCTATATCAAGAGTAGATGTGGATGAGAATGGCACAGGGGATATCTCTAGTGTTCATTGATCTTGATGAAATGTTGGATGTATGACTTCATCAACCTTGTCACCACCATTGTCGGTGACGGTTACAATGGGCCTGCTTGACTCTTGCAGGTTCCCGGAAGTAGGTCTGTCAGTCAAATATTTGACCAAGAAAGACACTGAGTCATACAGAACTCATTTCCTCTTTCTAACACTTGATTTGGCTGACTGTATGTCCCTCAGTTGCCTTTAGAAGTGATCTCTAAGATTGGACCATTTCCTCTTTGCCTAGGTTTCTGTGGAAAACAAATATAAAGCAGATTTTATTAAAATCTTAAATCAAATGACACAAGTCAAATGATCTTTGGTTGCCGCCTGATATAGCCTAAATGTAAAAAAATCTTAGCATTTGTTGTATGAAAATTCAAATGATGTATTCCCAATAAATTATGTGAAGGTATATATATCTCTTTCAGATATTTCACAACAGGAGAAAGTATGCACTCCCTTGCATTCCACTACAGAACAGGCATGTCAACTGTGCACTCTATTGTAAGAAACACAAGTCGAGCTCTTTGGACTGTGCTGCAACCAACAGTGATGCCTATGCCGACAGAGGATATGTGGTTGAAAATAGCGGTGGAATTTTTCACCAGATGGAATTTTCCATTGTATGTCGGTGCCGTGGATGGCAAGCATATTAGGATATAGAAATCTAACAATTCAGGATCTAAATATTACAATTATAAAGGATACTTCTCAATAGTTTTACTTGCAGTGGTCGATGCAACAGGAAAATTTATCTTTATAGATGTGGGGTTGTGTGGAGGAACCAGTGATGGTAGGATTTTTCAAAGATCCGAATTTGAGAGAAAGTTAAGTACAGAATCATTCGGGGTGCCACGTGATGGGATCTTACCAGGGACAAATAAGGCTGCATCCTTTGTTTTCACAGCAGAAGATGCATTTCCTCTTTGACACAACATTGTGAAACCCTTCTCTCACAGAGACCTTGCATACTCAGAACAGATATTCAATTACAGGCTTTCAAGAGCTCGCAGTGTTGTTGAAATGGTTTTCGGGAATTTGGCACAGATGTGGAGAATACTGCTTCACCAAATAAAAGCACAACCAGACGCTGCAACTGATACTGTGAAGGCACTGACAGTTCTTCACAGTTATGTGAAATCACAAGAGCCAGAACGAAGAAACTTTATGAAGGAAGATGCTTTGGACGACAAGGTTACATCTCAAACTACACAGCCATTTACTTCTCTTGAGCGGCCATGGTATAGAGCATCGCAAAGATCTCTTCAGACACAAGACACTTTCATAGAATATTTCCTTTGAGATAAAGGCAAGCTACCTTGGCAGGACAGACTGATTTACAGCAAACCACAACAAGAGACAGCATGAGAATATATTATTTTTCCTACTTCCTTTTGATGATCAAACTAAAATAATGATGGTAAAAAGGATGATGATGATGATAATATTAATGTCATTCCATCATTTATAAAGCAATTTTTACATGAAGTCTCAAAACGCTTTACAATAAAATTAATTGTATCAAACGTCATCGTTATATTATGCAAATGTTAAAAGAACATAGAAAATAACTTATTTTAAAATGCATTTAACCATTAGATCTTTATAAAAAATCAATAGGCCTATATAAGCATTCAAAAGTATTAAATGTGCGATTACAGGTCATTCGATTAAATGGATTTTAAATTGATGATTATGATGATTAAATAACTGTTGCAGAGATTATGAAAGAAGAAAACGAATGGGGAAGTGGAGGAAGACGAGAAGGAGGGGAATAATAATATAAATTAATATTATAGATCTACATCTATTTGCCTTCACAGTGATGATATAAGATGAAAACGGATGATAAGAAGGAATATAAAGCTGAGAAATCATCGACGAGGATGAAGTTGTTCATGTAGCAATTTTTCATACAAAATGTTATTCTTGTGCACATTTTTTTAGTATATTCAAGGTTTAAATAAAGATACACATTTATCTATTACTGTATTAAAAATAATAAATTATCGTGTTAATGTAAAATTGAAAATCCTACCTTCAATGTTTGTCTCCTCACTTATCTCCCTCCAACTTTGCACAGCATATTGCCTGTTTGCATAATCTTTACTTGTTTATCATAAAGCCCTGGTCTTTTGGAGACCGCACTGATTAAAGCTTCGCACTCAGCAGTATCCATGATGGCTGTACCCTTTTGTCTCAAATTATTGAAAACTGCACATTTTGATCTAGATGAAGACCTATCCCATTCATTCCCCAATTTTCCCACACACTTCACAGTGAATTCTGCCTAAGTTTGCACTATCTTGATCTATTTAAATTTCAGAAAAAATATCATATTCTTTATTATTGATGGAAAGCAAATTCTGCTCGGCTATTGCCTTAACTTTTGGGCGCTGATTCCAAATCTGTAATCAGATTTTGTCTACAACCCTTCCCTGATTCCGTATGGTCAGTTGAGAGTTTGCCCAGTCCAGCCGTTCAGACTGGATCTGCCATCGATGTGCCCCGAGATGACGTGTTTCACTGAATCATGGGCCCAGTCGGTGAAATTATATGACTACGGTAGTGGTGAAAAATAGTTAGAACGACTTAAAAGTCGTTCATCCGATAAATTAAGTTTGGTGTGAATAACGACTGATAATAAAGAGAGCCGTACATTCTGTCGTTAGAGTGATGTCGTTAGAATGATGTTAGTACAACGACTCTTCTGGTGTGAATGCGCAGAAACAAAAGGTTCCAATTCCTGTGATTTGGAGTAGAGTGCAAGAGTAAGAGGCATTGTCTGTACAAAACAGCTTTCTTGAGCAAAATAGTAACTGATTAACAGTAGTAACATTATCATACATAAAATGCAAGATGCTACTGCTAAAGATCAGTAATACAACATAGACTTAACTAATTAATATTTGAATTATTTTGTTATATGCTTAAGTACACAGATCTACGATAGTCAAATGCTGCTAATGAGGTGCATTTTCACAGGCAAAAAAACACTGTTCAACTCTCATTTTTCTGTTGTAAATTACAAATCCTAGATTCTAGGTCACTATGCTTTGACTCATATCTTACCATAATCTTGAGATGACATTTGTGTCATCCACATATTCTGACCACATTGTTGTCTCACCACCAACAACCAATTTCTTTTGCTCCTCTCTGCCTGAAAGAGCAAATCAAAGACACCATTGTAATAGAAATGATATGAATAAGAGTAAAGATGTGAAATGTCATAAAAAGAACAAAACAAAGACATCAAAAATTCATGGTGATCATCATGGCCACAAGGCTTTCAACTCTCATCATAAATTGTGTAGTGGCTGTCAAGATAAATGTACCATATCAATATAATAGTGGTAATTGAAAAATGATGTACAATTATCAGTAAGCAGTGATTTTTTCAAATGGAGAGCAATGAAATACCTGGGAAAGATTGAGGATCACATCCATAATATTTATGCCAGTCACTGCCAGTGGTGATATAGTTGAGATACCAACAACTTGAAAGAATAGTCCGAAGACCTTTGCTTGTTATTTCATCCATCTGAATTTGCCAGAAGTTTCCATCTTTCCATACATTGACTATGGTGTCATTAGCCACCTGTCATTATCAAATTAACAAAATAAGTAAGAATAGATAACCCTGTTTTTGAGGATTGCAATTCCAGCTAGGTTATTACAATGTTACATGTATTTGAATTTATGTAGAAACGTTAGCTGTAAAATGACACTCTAAAAAAAAGAAATCTTTTTTTAAAGTCAAAATCTATCATGTCTGGAGAATAAAATTTCCAACTGCTTGGTTCTAAGGTCCTCTGTGTATTGCTCGAGTCACGAGTGTCATGCCATCGAGATTATTTTTCGCACATTGTGCTAATTATTCCCTGGTTGTAGGGGTCAATCTAATGAAAAGAGAATAAAAATTCCTTGTGAAAATACTGACAGAGTAATGGAAAAGACAGCAAAAGTCAGCTATAGTGCCTCAAGATGTCACTATATCCCACAAAAGTAAATATATACTGTACCTGCCCACCATTGTTTACAACTTCTTGCCACACCATATAATTCTTTTTCACTGATGATAATATATCTGACAATCTGGAGAAATACAGAAGTCCTACAGAAGTCCTATATAGATGTTTTTAACAACAACAAAAAAAAACGGAATTTCAAACTATTCCTCTCAAATTTCAAGTTCTTGTTGGCTCACATGTATCTGGTCTAATACATGAAAAATAAATATCTTTAAATCCTAAATTGATGAAAAATTATACATGAACTAAGATAGAACTCACTTGAATCATATAAATCAATTATAGTTGATGAAATAAATATCAAATAATGTACACAAGGTTTGCAAATGCAGAAATGCAATTCTTTTCTCATTCAGAATCGCTATCTGCTCCATAGCAATACAAAACTTAGGCACTTACCTAAAAAAAGCAAAATATGATATCTAATACATGTATGCCAGAGGGATTTCAGTATAGAATCTCCTATTCAATATGGAGGTATATCTGTGTTTTTTTTTATTTTTTTCAGTTCCATCATTTTATGCCTTTAATGGGTGGAGGGATGGGGGGAGTCCTGAAATCAGGTTTTTGCTCAAAATATTCCATTTTGGGTTTTTGTTTGCTTTTAAAAGTTCGGTCTCTAGTGAATATAAAAATGATATAAAAAGTTAATATGTCCATTCTAAGATGTGGGAAGGGTGGTCAAGCAAAGTTGACTGGCGCTTCTGCCATCCAGGCTCTTGCTTATTCATTGCTCTTTATTCAGTGACACATCATCAATATTTCACTGGCTACGGGCAATTGGATATAAAACGCTTGATTATGATGTCCTTCACTAATATCGGGAGCTCCAATGCCAGGGGTGGACACTGACTGACCATCTGAGGCGCTGACCACACATAATATCAGTGAAAATGTTCACCTGGGGCTCTAAAATAGACATCCCAAAGCCTAAAGAGAGCGAAATATGTCCTGTTTCTGCTGTTTCAGAGTACAATAGTGGCTTATCTGTCACAGGAAGGGTAAAAACGCTCTTGGTTTTGACCACAGACTAACCAGACAGAGCGGTGGGGTCCTGAACCCATGCCGCTGTTATGCAAGCTACCCGACTGTCCGCCATGTTGGTTTTCCTGTATACGGTTTGGCAGCAATCTCTTAGTTGTTGCGGCAGGTCTCAGGGGAGCTCTTAGTTAATCGGCAGACTGACCCCGGCCGAGAGATTAACCCTCAGGCGATGAGCAGGGCACGATACCTGCGCTCAGCAGTTCCTAACTTCTATGCAAGCGAAGCAGTTAGTTCCAGACCCAGTCCGGCAATAAACTACACGGACAACAGGTGATTGAGCCTCTTGGGACATCAGGAATTCCATTGCAGGGAATTTCTTTGATCTTGATGCACTTTAATGTGCTGTTATTCATAGTCAAACGCTCACAGGAATTGGTCCAAATTTACAACCACATGAATGCTCAACATCCTGCCTGGTATCCATCTTCTCTATTTCTCACTATCTTTCCCTGTCTCTTGGTAATAACTTCTTGAAATGAGTATGTAATTCGGACTCTCGGATGATTGAAAAATTAATAAAAATTCCTGTAGACTCATCTGAATCTTAGAAATTTTTGTTTGCCATCTAATGTTGTTAACATTTCAAATACTTCTTAGTCCATATAATAAAAAATGATTTAGAACATGTTAGTGTCAGTAATAGGTCAATGTGAAGATTTTTTATTTTCAAGATTAAAAATGTGATATTCTCAGTATTAAATGCTAAGTCTATGTAAGAAAAGAACAATAACTATATTTTTCTATATTCTTTGGGCACCGATTTGCTGAAAACAATAAATAAATTTGGAATACTTAGAATATCTTGACAAATTTTTATCTGATTTGTTGAGAAATATAATATAAGATTAGGGAGGCCAACAAAGTTTGAAACATTTATTCTTGCACAAGTTTTGAAATCGATTGCCACCATATTTCAAAATCAACAAAGGTAATATAGATATTCATCAACACGCATAAAATGTGTACAGCAAAACAATATACGTTCCCAACAAAGCAAGTTTCTGAGGATCTTCAATCGAAATATTCTGTTACAGGCAGGATAGATATCATCTAAACAGATGAAGTTGCAGCAAGAGCGAATAGTTTGCTCCCTGATTTTGATTCCATATCAAAAACGTTATATAATAGTATAACCCTGAGCTCTACGCATTACAAGCAGATACAAGTAGCTACATCACTGCCCCCCCCCCCACACACACACACACACACTAGCAACCAATACCATTACAGAAGGAACAACATTCGAAACAGGCCAACATTCTGCCAATCAAACATTTCACAACTGTCAGTTCTGCAGAGCAAATATGTCAATGTTGTAACCTAAGTTCTATTAAAGAAATTCTTAACAATCTGACAATAGCACTGAAATAACTCCAGTAAATCGAGATTAATTCGTACAAATTTTGGTGATTTAGAAACCTTATTATGTGGAGCTTTTAATCTTTAAAACCAAAAATGACTTTCATGGTTCCAATTTTTGGAGATGAAGAGAAAACAACAGAAGAGCTCTGATTTCCCATTACACCAATAGGCAGCGCGTACTCCGCCACAGAAAAACGAACATGGAGGCCGCCCAGTCCCCTGGCATGACTTCGTGATGTCATGCAAAGAGAGCGCTCCATCTGGTTAGTCTGTGGTTTTGACCGAGGAAGACATGACGGCCATACATAGCCCTCTTTGGACCGTAAAATAACTCTACTGAAAATGAAAGAAAAATGACAGTCGAGACACCAAAAAAGGCAAAAGAAGGCATAGAAATTATGGAAAGAATGTCTAGTAGGAAATAGACATGTTTTGGAATTGAAAGTCCGATCAAAAGCTCTTTATGGCTGTTTTTTTTGGCAAAAAAAACTTTAAATGCATTTTTCTCAAAATTAGTTTTTTTAGTACAAATATGCGATCTAGTTTTTTGTTTCTGGAGCAATTGCCATGAAATTTGCATGGATACAGAGCAAGACGATACAAAAAATGATGAGAGGGGATTTTTGATAACATTTTAAATTTGTGAGAAATTTGAGATTTTAGAGTCAAATTTTTGCAAAATCTGTGACTTTTTTTACATACCGATTTTAAAAATTTGTGAAAAAAACAAGAAAACTAAGTCAATTATCAAAAATCCCCTCTGATCATTTTCAGATATTGAACTGAAAAGTATGTGCGCAAAATTTTAAGCTGAATCAGTTGAAAAATGTAGAAGCAATATCGGGTAGTAAAATCCAAGATGGCGGCCTTTGCCATGGCAACCACGAGTGATTTAGATTTTTTTTTTCAAATGTTTTCTTCTAATTTGACCATGCCAAATTTGATGGTACTGGTTAAGATCATCTCCCCTCCCCCCCTCCCCCGAGTGGTTTCAAAAATGACCTCCAGGACCCGCCTCCCCTTTAAATTAGAGCCACTGTTTTCAAATGTTAAAAAATCTTGTGGTTGATTTATTTGCATGATTTCAACTTTTCCTCTTATATCTTGATGTATGATGACATTTTATTTCATACATGTATATAAAGTCACCTTGTTTTTGTTTGTTTGTTTATTTGTTTTGGTGTATATTACAAATAAGTCAGCAATGTTTCATCTTTTGGATATCTTTAGGATCTTGGATATGAAACAGTTGTTTTATTTCTTCTTTGGTCTCTCCATTTAAATTTGACTTTATCTTGATTTATCAGGACTTTTGCTACCAAAAAAATATCACAGGCATGGTCTTATGATAATTGTATCAATATATTTGGACATCAATCACCAAAATACATACTTCTGAATGTAGTAGTTTTCAAGTTTATAATAATGTTTTCCATAACCCATCTTTTTCATGAAATCTTGCACTCCAGGGTTGCTCTCCCTGTAATAAGAATCAATATAACACATTCAAAATTATTACCTCATCACTAGGCTACATGATTATAGCAATGAAAGTATTTTTTCCTTCAGTCACAAAATCAAAATTACTGAGAAATAAAATAGAGATGATTACTACGACATTTTTTTTAGAATCGTTAACATTACTGGTCTGTCAATGAAAATTTCCTCCACAGTTAGCATCTCAAAATCTGCATTTTCCCAAAACATTAAAAGTTTATTTTTCCTTCCCATTCGTTCATTCATTTTTTGTTTCAACAATTTCCAACACAAAACATGAGTCCAACAATCTCTGGCAATAACTGCAATGGACAGAGTACTGATTGGTTGAACCACTTATAAGTTTATTTTATAATAATACATACCAGCATTTATAATCAACTTCATCTCCACCCAAAAACAAATACTGATCTGGGAAAACTTGTGCAACTTCTGCAAAAAGCTGTTGTAGGAAGGGGAATGTGGTATTCAAAGTGGGATCAACTGGACCATATTCACCAGTGAACTTCCCTTTGTCATAGCACTCTGTCAGCAAGTCTGTTTGACCTTTGCCCCAGGACAAAGTGTGACCTGTAAAGGTTCATCATATGTCTAGGCCAAACACAAGGCAAATAGCAGCATATCATCCAAAAATAATTAAGTGATGTCCCAGAATGTCCATGATTGTGAGAGGGGGCCAAAATAAAGATGTTTGAAAACTGAATTAGCTTTGACATTAATAAATTGTTCATGGATCAATAAACATCATCCAGCACTCGATATAGCTTTAGTGATTAAAATGTACAGAATTCATCTACCTGTAAGAAATACCAGAATCTACAGACATTATGGAAACTGTAACCTGCTTTAGTTATGCCCAACATAAGAACTCTTCTGTGTATACACAACTGCAACAGACATTTAACACTAGATCTCTGTTATGGATGGACTATTAACATCTGGGAGAAAAAAACAATTGTATGTATGTAGGATATCTATATATTATTATATTCCATCCATTCTGATCTTACAATATCCCCAAAACATAATATCTGAAACTATTAGACTTCAAAAAATCCCTGGTGCAGCTCACTTTCCTTCATTTTTCATTATGATTTACCTGGAGAGTCAAATTCAGCAACCACTCGGATCCCTCGTCTGCGTGCATATTCTATTATTTCACTCACATCATCAGGAGAGTAAACATGGGTTTTAGGATCATATGCCCCCTAATAAAGGTACAGATATATACAGGTTTTGAACATGAAACGTTTAACTCCAGCATTCATCTTGCTGAGAAATAAGAAAATGTTTATTTACTTGGTATCAACAAAGTTATATACTCTTTCATTCACTTCTCCCCCAACAACGAATGGCAGTGATTATACGATGGATCTTTTAGATCCTGAAGTTGATTCTCATTTCTAAATTAACCAAATCACATAATATTATTTTCATGACAACCTTTGTAATAATAGAAAATGTGACATTTCTCATAGTCTGCTATACACTGTCATAACAATGATTAAAAACAAACAAACAAACAAAAACTCAGTTATGAGATGTTAAAACTGTCTACTCTCTGCACCTATAGTCACTTTTAAACTTATTAAACAATTACATGTAGTTAACTACACATTTAGTTTTCTATTTAGCAGTCATAACTGTGTAGCAAGTGGGTTCCCATTTGAGAGAGACCAACAGTATTGTTTTTAACTGATGGGATGTTGGCCTATCAGTTAATCAGTAGGAGACAAGTGTCTCAACATTGATTAAATATCACTTAAGTGCCTGATTTAGTCAGCTGTTATCACAATTCATTACAGCCAAGAACCATAATCAAAAGCAAACACAAATCACCACAGATAAAAAAACAAGATAAATATTAGACACAAAATTTAAAAAAAAAAAAGAGAGCAAAGAAAAAGAGAGACAGAAATAACAATATTGAAACCTAAAATTCTTAACTATTTATATTGTAGAGTAACCTTGATAAATTTACAGAAATCGAAGATATTGTAATTCCTAAGACTATTTCCTTCAGCAGTCACTGGTGGATTTGCAGCGTAATACTCGTACAATGGTTGAAAAAAAAAATACATTCAGGTGGTTCAAACAGTAGTAATGTTTCAAGGACAAAGTTTGTGAGAGAGATTGATAATGATAAAAATGCAATTTTCTTTACCATTTGGCTCAAGTTGGGGAATGTCCTGCTGTAGAATGGAAATGCCTGGTCATCAACAATGTGCCAGTGAAATACATTGAATTTATTCATGGCCATTGCATCCTGGATCATAATGGGAAAAGGGAAAGTAGTTTGTGACAGGTAAACATTATCATAAATTCAGGCACCTCAAAATGGTCAAACATTAACATTAACCTTTTTAGTTTTACATTTTACATATATTTATCTACATAGTCAACAAAAAAATTATACAGCTTTCAACATGTCTTCTTGTTCCTACTTGAATGTTCCCAAAAAAACAATGATATAAATGTGAGCTGGTGAGATTTTGAACAAATGTACTTGCAACCTTTGTAAGATATCCCCCTGTTAAGCCGCAGAAGTTTGAAGGTGTGATGCAAGGAAGCGGTGACACGTCCCACAATACTGCATCATCAAATGTAAGATTATAGTCTTGCTGCACCTATTACCTTAGATTTTTCCTCCTTTGACCCCTCTCCCTTCCCCAATAAATCATTGATAGTAAGGTGCCATAAGTGTTGTATCTTCAACGGGAGGGCTTTAATTATCCATTAGCCAATAAAATTGGAATTTTGTTGAACAAACTGCAGCACTGGTGAATTACATACCATGAATGCAGTTTCGTAGTTGTAAGAGATTCCTAGTTCTGAAAACAACTTGTTAATATTGCTTAGTCACAACCATGTCAGGAAATTACACCATCCTATGGTATTCAGAATGATTCAGACACCAAAAAAAAATCATTGAGAGAAAGCATAAAAGGCCAGATGATTTAGCTACTAAGTCAATCATCCTGTCAGAGTTGCCCTGTGATTCGTTCCCCATGTGGGACTGAAGTTGTCCCCAAAGTCATTCCTAGAGTCGCCCTGAAAGAGTCGTCCCTGGAAGGGCTGTCCCAGATGCTTGTCCTCTGAGTAGGACTGGAATTGCTCCCAGTCACTTTCTGAGAAGTCCAAGATTCATCCCCAAGACTTATCTTCTGACTAGCCCCCTAGTGATGTCCACCCCTACAGCCATGATGTATGAGGCAGATGAACTGTTCATTGAGAACTTTATATAGTTATAGGACAACTCATGTTTTAAAAATCTATGAAGTACTGACATTGTGATCTGGATCTTATATAGCAGGGCCCCTGATGAACATTGTAACCTAAAACTAGAGACAGATTTTGAAAAAACTGACCTATGAACTGCCGTTTGTATAATTGTGCTAGAATTTGTTTCACTTGGATTTTCTACATATTAAAATAAATAGCCTAGTCCTTATCTGTGTTTTTGGCCTTGTCCACTCATTTCCTTGTCTAATCTAATTTGTTTGTTTGTTTTAACACAACACCTTTGCAAACCTTTTTTGCATGGCCACATAAAGAAAACACAGTCAAAGGATAACAAAAATCAATAAAACAAAATATGAAGAACAATGAACATTGTTTCATATCAAACATTTAATTACCATGAAATTCAAACATACCAGATTCTTGAAAATGTACTCTTTTTTTAAGAAATGACGTGAAGTGTCAAGCAGCACACCTCGGTGAGGAAATCGGGGAAAGTCCACTACCTCAGTTGCATTCATGGTATACTGAAATGTTAAAACAAACATAAACATTCAAATGGCCTCAAAGCTTTTTCGGCTTCTTGCCATCATGGTGGCCTAGTTTTGGGCACTGCTTCATGATAACAGCACAGTTTTAATATCTATGTTGATACAGAAAATTATTTCTGCTACCAGAAACATTATCAAGCTGAGGTAATGTTGAGTCTATCTTGTTTTTATAATTTTTGTGATATTTTTTCCACATGTAAGTGAATGTATCTTACATATATACATGTACACGTATATAGTGTCTTATCAGCTGTACATGGAATTTCCATTTTGAGAAGAAATAAAGTTATCTTATCTTATCTTAAAGTGAAAACAAAATTTATCTTGAAGTAAATGTGGGATTATTTTTGATCAATTTGTCAATTATATATGTGCATTCAAAATTTTGACAGCGTAGATACAGATACATAGTAATCAGTATTTCATGTTACAGAAGTCCTTGCTTACAGACCCTTATTTTAAAAAAATTATGTTTGAAAAAAGAGGACATGTTCTAACAGTAACAATATTTTTATTTCTTTTGACACAATTTTTATTCAAAGAATATACATGAAAGTTAGAATAATACTGTTCATCCAGCACTGT
Organism: Peronia peronii; assembly: GCA_039654565.1. Taxonomy (NCBI): domain Eukaryota; kingdom Metazoa; phylum Mollusca; class Gastropoda; order Systellommatophora; family Onchidiidae; genus Peronia; species Peronia peronii. The sequence goes on along the minus strand of JBCEWB010433839.1, from coordinate 5,579 downwards.
TTTTCAAACTAGATTTATGGTTAAGACAATACAGTTAGCATGCAAATGAGGAACAATTTCAAATCTTAAAATAAATGAAAAAGGACCAAAACTGTTTGACAAAGATGGTCAGTCTTATTATCAAACATTTTAAATCACAAACTTCAAAGATTCACACAGAGATCTGCACTACAATGTCATCTTTAATCAAATAGAACATAAAGCTGTATTCTTAATCAACAAAGGCACTGTTTGTGCAATGATAAGAATATGATAACATTTCATACAATACTTAACAGCTCAACAGACCTCTCCTGAGCCCAACTGGTAAATTAATTGACTGAAAGTTTCCAACCCTCGAAGAGCACCCCAAATTTGATTTGAATTCAGCACTGCCCTGGTTGATGATATGGACAAAGTATCTGTTCAATGGAAATATTATAATATTGGGTTATTTCAACAATATGGTTTTAATATGAAGAAACTCAATATTTCTATAACACTATTAATACTGATGTCTGTCCTGCTACAAGGAAAAGTTAAACAGAGTTGATGATATATTTTTACATTGATAAGAGAAAAAGTAAAACAAAAGATCAACACCTACTAATGTTTAATTGTTTTGCACTTCAGTTATGTGAAAAAATATCAGTACTACCGATGAACATAATAAATGTAAACGACATCATTTACTTTACTCAAGTGTTAGTGAAAATGTAAGTAACCAACCATTACTTAACCTTCTCTCCATCAACAAACAGTACTCACCCATTTATAATTTTGACATCTAATATTTGCAGGGAAATATTTATGTTCGTCAACTCTTTTGAATAAGGAAAGTGAGATAGGGTCATAGATAACATCAACAAAATGATCATGCTATCCTCAAAAATACAATAAAGAAATAAGGTTCAAGAAGAATACATCATTAATGCTCTTATTATATATGGTGAAATTCAGAACTGGTTCCATCCACACCCATAAATTTAATATGTCAATATGTCCAGGTATCCAAGTATTGCCTAGGCAGTGGAGGATAAATAATTTTTTTACACTTATTATGACGAAGTCTTCAAGTAAAAGTTATGATTTTGAACAGCTGTATACAAACATGATTCATCTGATAGGAGACTGGGGCCTCCCTCACATCCTTTGGTGGAGTTTACTTCAAGTGTTGTGAGTAGAGATGCAGTCTGCTTTTGCTTGACACTGTAACAAATTCATAATAATATCAGATGCTCGTTCATGTGAAACAGTGAGAGAGAGAGAGAGAGAGAGAGAGATATGAGCAGAATACAAGGCAAACTTGCGGTGAGAAAAGGAAGAAAAAGGGAAAGGACGAGACGAGAAATGAAAGATGAAAGGTCGAGAAATGAAAAGTGGAAGCAAATGAAAGGCTGAGAAAAACATGACAGACAGAGAGAGAGACAAAAGACAGAGTGAGATTAGATGTACAATGAGAGATAACTAGATGAAGAAAAAATAAGAAAACACAAAATAAAATAAATAGGTAAAAAATGACATTGACACTCAGATATGATAAGATAGATAGGTAAAAAGTGACATTAAGATAAAGTAAGAAGACAAGATAAAGTAAAATAAGCTTTATGTGTCAATGGTGAAATAGAATTTATTCATAACCGTGCAGGCAAAAGTATCACAAATACTAACAGCATAAAAACAAGGCAGACGCAAATAATGTTACTTCCAGCTTGAAAAGTGTACTGCTGATATCAAAGATGAATTTCTTTGACACTCAAAATAATTAGTTCTCAAAAATGCCCAATTCTTCCGGAATATTTCAGTTGATTATAAGGTGGATGCTCAGAGTCTTCCCAAATCATGCTAAGCTTTGATATACAAGCTTCCAGATAATGTGCGTCGATGCACACACAATTTCCATTAACAATTTTGTTCCCTTTCTTGATACATCTAGTTATTCTCCAAGCTGTAATGTGAAAAAATCATAATATTCTGTATGGTTTATTTATGAAACATATTGATCAACATGTCTACATCAAATAATTAGTTTTTTAATAAAATATAAATATTTCTTTACCTTTGAGTGGATGAAAGAAGTGTGACCATGCCAGTCCAATTTTGAATTAATAATCACTCATAAATATTTATATGCTCCTATTTGCTAGACGCATTCATTCTTAATTTAAATAGGTGGGTGAAAATCTTCATTTTTCCTGAAGTCAATCAATTAGAATTTTTTTTGGTCTTAATATTGACATAAAGGAAATGGTCATCACACCATTTGAAACATTTGTCTATAGTACACAATATTTATATGTCTGAATATCAGCTGATGATGAAATTGGGCCTTGATGAATGACTGTGTCACCAGCAAAAGAAATATTCTTGTGCTCACTTGTAGTCATTTGTGTAGTTGGTAAAGAAAGCAGGGGAGGGAACACAGCCTTGAGGTGCTCCAGTATAAGACAGAGAGAAAGACAACCATATGTGTTAGAGAGGATGAAGTGACAGCAGACAGAGAGACAGGCAGGTAATGGATAGGAGAGATCAACAAACAGAAAAATACATAAACTGAAAGGCAAACTGAAACAAGCATTTTGACAGGTTTATAGAAAAGTAGGAAGATCATAAAATACAGAACAATAGATTAAAAAGACTGTTAGATATACAGATATATAGATAGATGAATTTGAATAGGTAGGTAGATTGACAGACGAGCTAGACTAATGGATGGATGGATGGATGGATGGATGGATGGATGGATGGAGAAAGAGAGAGAGAGAAGATAGAGTCACAAAATGTCAGTGTCAGAGTAAATTAATAATATGTCCAAATGAGTGCCTAAATACACAAACGAATAATTAATAATATGTCCAAATGAATGCCTAAATAAACACATGAATAAATCAATATGCCTTTTGATAAATAAATTTGTAGCAAACTCAATTTCTTACGAATTTCTGTCAGATCCGAAGATTGTCTGTGCATATCTCTTATAAGCATCAGTTAACAGCTCACAGTCAACTCCAGTGCTAACGAAGTTGAAACTGACGGAATCCACAGCCACAACTGTGCTGGTTGGCTTGTATGTTTGGGGCATTGGCCATGGCTGGCCCTGGGTCTTCACTAGTGGGCTGTCATTTTCAGTCAGGTAACGTCCATCTGGTCCCAGATTGTGGCCCGAACTACAGGTCATGGAACAAAAAAAGCCAATAGCCACCAGAGTTGACCATCGCATTAACTCGCCCATGTTGAATTCAAAATGAAAACATAGCAGTTAAATCACTGTGCTCGTGATGAATTAAATCTTAGGCCTACATAATATACATGAACATTGTTTTATCTTACTGTGATACTCTGTGGCTTGTCTTAGATAATAGCATAGTGGTATGTGGGAACGTCCTGCTAACTTTGTTAAATTAACTGATTTAAACAGTAGAGCCTCCACATTAACTAACCATAAATTAAGGGTCTACAAAGCAACACATTCTTGTTGTTTATGTGTGTGTGTGTGTGTGAGTGTTTGTTTTTAATAAATGTACATGTATCTCCTCTGGTTGCCCTAATATTAAAGTGTAACTTAACATATCTACATTGTACCCAGGTTCATCAAGTTAATAAATTATGACTTTTTGTCACTGGAGAGCAGCACTGATTTCAATGATAATGATCACTGATAACTGTAACATGGTGCTTTATCTCTAAATCAGAGTAACGACTAACAGATCAAACTGGACTGCTTGATTATAAAATTGATGACTCACCTTTAGGTATTGTATCTTTAGACCCAGTGCTGCTTTTCAATCAGTTTAAAAAGGAGAAGGGGAAGTGCTTGACTGCACAGTGGCAAAACTGACTTCTTTCTTGATAGTCTTAACTCTAACAATGCCAATAAAAGCTATAGCTGGCACACTTGAGTTTCACTATGATATTTTCAATTTCATGTTTTACGTTACGTTCTATATACATCTTTCAACCTCCCGGTGGAGGTTATCTCGACTTCTTCATGTTCTAGAAATGGCAATTTACACTCAACTATTAAGGGCAGTATAAGTCAAGTATTTCCTGACTGAATTGTGTAGGTTATAAGGGAAATTCTAATGCAAATTAAAATGAGCCTGCCTTTGACCAAATCAGCTCCTTGATTTTTTTTTTTTTTTTTTTTTGTGAATGGCTATCAATATCAGTAAGGACTTCCTGCTTGATTGTATCACAATGCATGATGATGTTGGTGAGGACATTTTCAAAATAAAATAAATGTTCAAAGAGTTTTCATATATTAAAAAGAGGGACAATGCTCATTAACACAAAGCTAACAAAAACATGCACTGCATTATTTATGAAACGGGATTTCACAGCCCTGTACCAGCAAATGTATGTGAGTAGAAATTGAATAATATTTGCAAAGGTTTGTTCTATTAGTGCATTTTGTTTTGCTTGTTACTTCACTTCTGTTTTTAATTTTTTTTAATTTGTTTTATTTCACGTAATTATTGTGATATTTCCTTTTTCACTGAAGTTGCTGTTCTCACTGCTGATGTATAGGACTAAATATATATAACTGCATTGATATTTTATAATATGAGACGCAACACAATGAAATCAAGCACTGATAAATTTTTTAGCACACAGAGTTTCTGGCAATACGTGAAAGCTTATTCATTTCCTTTTCTATAGGTGAAAAAATCCTTTTCTATCTTGAGTAGACATGAAGATGTGGGGACTGATGATGGGGACGACCTGCTGCTGCAGCTAAATTAATGAGAAATTGGTCAGTTTTCTAAATTTTCATGTACGTCATGTCATAATCACAATTACTTAAAATTATTTCAACAAATTTTACCCTGAAAATTAATTTTAAATGGACACTAAGATTTTGTGAAAAAAAAAAAAAAGAATTTGTAATTTGCAAACTTTTAGCACTTAAACTGATGAAATTTAACCACAAAAATGTGAATGATATTGTGACTTCATATATGCATATATTTTATCTCTTTTTTTATTGAAACTGTAGATAAATCTGCCAGAATGTACCATGACTGGGAATTCATCAAGTCATATGCAAAGTGGAGCAAACATTGAGAATGAAGAAAAAAAAAAGATGGTCGAAGAATTTTTGAATGAAAGATAGAGACATGAAAAGAAAAGGAATGTAACAAAAAGAGATGATTCACAGAATGGCATAGATCTTTGGACTTGTATCATCAATACGAATAAATAAAGATAGAAAAGAAGGACAGAAAAAAAGAAATGAATGATACAGTACAAGAAATATAGAAAGAAAGAGACAGAATGAAAGAAAGAAAGAGCAATCATTCAAGAGCTCGGAGACATAATAATCATGTTTATTTACACTGAACAATTTGACAAAGTAAGTTCACCTATTTACAAATATAATAACAGCATATAAGTTCACCTATTTACAAATCACGGCGTCTGGAGAGCGGTGCACTTAGTTAATTGCCTCTCGACGATGTGCTGACCTGGGTCAGCGATTGGTCACGCTACCTGCGCACACAGCAGAAATCTTACCCCGTGTCAAAAATGTAGCATAACATTCTATTATTGCTATACTTCTGGTATATTTATGCATCCATTGGAACAAAAATATGGCAGTC
>JBCEWB010433728.1:5092-16427 GCA_039654565.1 Peronia peronii | reverse complement strand
TCGGTCACTGCTCTGATATCTTTTTCAGCGACACAAGTCTCAGTCTTTGCTTTTAACTCTTCGTTATTGGCTAATGGCGTCTCTGTCTCGGCCAGGGGTGTTGCCGTTTCTGCTGCTAATTCTTCCATTTCTGCTGTTGCTAATGTTATCAATTCCGCTGATGATATTACCATTTCTGGTGATGTGGTTGCCATTTCTGCCGATGGTGTAGCGATTTCTGCTTTTGAGTTTACCTTTTCTGTTGATGGTGTTCTGATTAATGCCATTTCCGCTGATGATGTTACGTTTTCTGCAGATGGTGTTATAATTTCCGCTGTGACTGGGTTATTTTCTGTTAGTAGTGTTGATAAAGATGATGATGGCTGAATACCATCCATAGCTGAAGATACAGACGATGATGCTGTGATCTCTGACGCAACATCGGTCGACTCTTTGTGCAGTTGGTGAGGTTTTGGTGACGGCGGTAAATGCTCTGCAGACGGGTCATTGTACCCCGTCTGCGTCCCTGGCGAAAGTGGATAAGGAACAGCAGACATTAAGGATGAAAATGATACAGGTAATGGAGATTCTGGTGTGTCCTGATCTGGCAGTGGTGACGCTCGGGCAGCGTTTGCATTCCTCTCTATTTCTGTATCTAGCATAGTAAGGGAACTGCATGGCTGGGAACAATCAGTATTTGATTCTAATTTTTTTATTTCATGAGGTGGAGAGCCTGAAGGAAATTTTTGAAGTTTCAGCTCGGAGTATGGAGGGAATTCAATGTTGTCTCTGGAATTTTGATGTTTATGCCATTTTTGCAGTCCAGCTGCTGTTTCTTGTTGGCTCTTGATAAGAGCCCATTGCAGCTGTAAAGCTTCATCATAATCCATTGTTGCATGTGAGACCTTCTGTCTTCGTCTGGCATCTCTTTTCCGTCGAGAACGGATAGAACGAAATAACGAATTGAACTGAGACGTGTTTCTAATTTCTGGCTCACTCCCGACCGCTCCCTCTAACTGGTTTCCAAAGTGCAAATTTTTATTTGGCTGTGATACTGTATTAGAAACGTTTATGCCTGGATTTGTATTTGAAGCTGTGCTCGAAATGTTACGCAACGATGTAGTTTCTTCAGCTGTTGGAGCAGCCTCAGTTGACTTATCAGACAATTGGTCTACTGGATGACGGTGTAATCGATGGGATAAGCGGTGTGCAGATGGATTGATATTGGGAAAGGGTTTGAGGGAAGGAAGTGAGGGTTCTAGGGCAGAGTCATTACCAGCTGCTGCTTTTACCGCTAGAACTTGATGTGGTAACAGGGCTGGAGATGTAGATAAAGGGGCTTGTGACGAGTTTCCATCTTGCTGTGATGCATCGGCGATGCTTGAATCGGTCTGTGTTCCTGAATTTGTCAATGGCAAATAATGTCTTTCATTAGGATATTCCAGAGCAGGTAAATCAGAAAAAGAATCCTCACGTGCATCTTGAACTCCCGGATCTGAAGTACATTCTTCACCTTGTGGCGGACAGTTTTGAGAAACATCAGCACCCAATGTCTCAGTATCTGTGAGTTGTTCACCTGATCTGTGCCTATCTGGTGCCACATCTTGCGCGTTTCGTTCAAGAGCCATCTGCATTTCGGCATCTGTGCCATCTGAATCTATCAGCTGTGAAATGTGTTCCCTCAACAAGCCAATACCTTCTCCTCGAAGGGAAGCAGATAATAATGTCTGGTCCATCATTCCGATAGGTCTTTCTGCAGATGTACGGTCTTCATGGTCAGCATTCTGGAATAAAGAGTCACTTAATCTATTCCTGGCTTCAGTTTCGAGAAATGCTGTCACAGAATTCCAGACTTTGTCGTATGCCTCATTATTGCCGGGAGTAGAATTATTCTGGCCATTTGCTTGCTGGGGCTGAAAAAGTAAGGATCCTTCAAAGATGTTGTGCTGTGTCGTGGGCTGACCAGCTTCATTTTCTGGTTGACGGGTCAATACGGTTGGCTTTGCTTGATTCCCACCTACATCTGACCGCTGCCCAGAATTTGAGGACTTGGGACGTTCCATCACTCTGGGCTCTGACAACACTCTGTGGTCAGATTGCACAGATGCCGTACTGGAAGAAGGGGGTCTGTCGACCTGTGATTGGAAGGCGTCGTTGAAAGATGGTAATCTTCGGGTTTGCCTGTGGGCAGCAGGAGCTGGCTGTGGTACAGGTGCCGTTAATAAGGTCGTCACACGTTTAAGTAAATTACCCAGGATATCCTCCATTTTCTTCCACTCCTTACGTGGCCGATACCGGAAGTAAACCATCAACGCCTTAAGTTTCTCACGCAAAATGTTGAGGTTCGCAATGTTAACACGCCTCATTTGGCTTTGTACCATGTGCACTCCCATCTCATTTCTTTGCTCGTCTGGTCCCCTTTCTCGTACAACGAATTCTTTTATATAAATTTCATATTGATCGCCTGCCGGCTTGATAAAGGTAAGATACTGCAGCACCAATCCCCAGAAATGTAATATTCTCCTCTTAAGTTCCTCAGGCAGATCCCCGGGGATGTCTAAATGTCTGAGCTGTCTAAGTGTTCGAAATGCCTCAGCCCTATATCGTTGCTCCTCGTTGATTTCTCCTTGTGAAGAGGATTCGGCTTCATCATTTCTAGTTTGTATAGCTGGTAGAGATTCTCTTTCAAATAAGATTTCACTCGCATCCACTCTGCCATTTCTGCCTTCTCTGTCAGATAAAATTCTGTCTGATGAAGTTTCTGACACCACATACTGTGACTTTCCCGAATGATCTTTGCTATAGTCATCAGTCCCTTGGTGCTGCACGTCAGCTTTCGTGCTTGCATCCCGTTCTCTTTTCCGACTCGATGCCGATGCTGTAGAGGCTCCAACTGATGTTTCAAACCGAGCCTCTTGATTTTTGTGCACGCTTCTCATTGCTTGTTGTGGAAAGCCGCTGGTGTTTGGATCTGCTTGCGGGGCCTCTTCATTGGTAGTCCTTTGTTGTGTTTGCTCCACTTTGTAATCCTCTTTTTTCTTACATTGTGTCTTAGCTTTTTTTCGTGGCTGAGAGAACGCCCATTGCTGAGAATTATTTGGAAGCTGTTCTGACTTGTCATCACATTTGCCTCTCAGCTGTTCCTGGTTCTGTTGACTGTTTCCAGCGTACAGCTGAGCTCCTGTTCGTCTTTGTTGAGCCTGATACAGGTCAGAACCTAAGTACCAGTCTGGGCCATTGGCTAGGTATGGGTATTGAGTATAAGGTTCTGCCTCTAGCGGGGGAGGTGACGGAGGTCGGTGGCAACGACATCGACAGGCAGTCCGCCTTGTGCTCGAACAGCGACACCCACAAGACTCACATATGGTGTGATGGTGTGAAGATGTCTGATTAAATCCGCTTTGTGCGTCCTTTTCTGTAAACTGTTTTATCAGCTGATCGAGATCAGGCTCCTCCGATTTCTCTTTTTTTTTTCCTTTAATAAACACGCTCGTTTGGTGGAAAGAATTCCCCCCAGCGTCACTATTGTCTTTATTTTTGCCGCGACCTCGCTTTTTCTTTTTTTTGCCTTTACCCTTTGCGCCTGGCCTGTTTGCTGTCTTCTCAGGGTTGTTCGACTTTTCCTCTGTGTTTTCAAACTTGGCAATGTCCCGCTCCATTGCCTCAGCCGTCTCGGGAGGAATGGTCGTGGCATCGGATAGAAATCCACTGTTTTCTGGGTCAGGGACACTGGTAGTCGATGCATCTGAGACTGCTTCTCCGTCATAGCGTTTCGACACAGGCTTTGAAAATGCTTCACTTGACATGGTCCCTTGTGTATCCTTTTGTGCTGCATCAGCACCCCTAGACATTTGTGAATCATAGTCATCAAAAGCTTCTTCGCAATCGTACATTTGTGATGGAGGCATCTGGCTGTTATCTGTATCTCTCCCGAATAAATCCAAAAGCTCTAATTCTGAGGGCGATTGTCGCCGAATACGCTGGCGTACGGGCTTCTTTCGCGGTTTTTTGCCGGCTCTACTGTCTCCTTCTTCCTCCTCATTCTGAGGAAGACTATTTCTTGTACTGTTAACACTAGGTTCCAAGCCGGTTGCTTCCCTAACTAAAGTACCTGTTTTACCCGTAATTTCGATACTGCTTTCCTGAACAGATTTGCGACCTTTTCGCTGAATTTCTCCTGGCGAATTTTGTTGGCCAGATTCTATGGTTGTAGAGATCTGAGTCCGGAATTGTTCATCATTTAGTGCAACTACAGCTGCCTCTTCCAGTACACTGGTGTCTGTTTGCGAACTTTCCTCCACATCTCCAGGAAAGGACGAATCTTCAAATGAACTCAGTTTGTGGGAATTGCCCTGGGACATACGTGTAAAATGATTTTGAACATCTTTTGATTCAGATCGTCGACAATCGGGCCGGTCTGTCCGAGGAGAGTTTTGAACTGTATGTTTCTTTGAAGGCTTTGGAGGTGATCCTCCTCGTTCCCCACCATGCGCTCCGTCTGTTCCAGTTTTTGTTTTCTTTTTCCTTTTCTTTTGCTTTCCAATTTTTACACTTTGCCAGCTTGTCTCCTCTGTCGGACTATCGTCTCTGATTTCAGATGGAGGATTGTCAGGAGCATGATGGAGAGCCCGTCGAATCTGGTTCAGTTCTTCGCTCGAGAGAGCCTCAGTCTGCACAACACCTGGTTCGTGACTGTTTTTTGCCCGCGAATTACTTTGCTTCGTTGTTTTGGCAGCAGTGATGTTCTTTTGCCATTCAGAGGCATGAGTGATAGTGCATGTAGAATGCTCTTTTCTTTCTTTTGCGGCAGTCTCAATCTTCGTAGATGTTCTCACTGACTGACTTTGGTTTTGCATATTTGATTGTTGGATACCGGTAGCTTGCTCAGTCCTGTCTCTTTCTGTCTGACGGGAAGAATTCTCGATCTTAGCAGATCCTGATACTGTTTCTCGTATGTTCTTATCGAGTGACTGGCTGTCTCTTTGTGTAGCAGCTTCTTCTGCAGGTTGATTTTGCCTGTAACATGTTTTGTGTTGTTGAGTTTCAGACGTGCCGAAATTATTCCTCGAGGTAGAGGGTGATATTTGTGCCTGTGTTCTGTGACCACATGCCTTGTTTGATTCCCGGTTATTTGCAGGGATGCTGGAACCTTTTACAGACTGACCAGAGCAAACTTCTGTCTTGGATAATTCAGTCACAGCCTGAGAATAGTTTTTTTGTTCTGCTTCAGAAGCTTTAGTCTGCTTCTGCTTCTTGTACTTTCCAGGCAGCTGGGAGCTTATTAAACTCTGGCTTTGTGGACCCAAACTTTTGTCTTCTTTCATACATTTTCTTGAATCGAGGTCTGCCTCTGGACTCGGGTCTTTCATCGGACTAAGATTTTTATCCGTGTCAAAGTCCCTCTCTGAGCTCAAATCTTGTTTTGGATCTAGGTCTATATTTGGACTAGACGTTTGTCTGGGTCTCTGATCCGCCTTATTGCTCTCGACTCTTTGTGAATTAGAGTCCTCTCTTGCTGGGAGTTTTATTTGACCTTTGTCTTGTTTGGGACTAGGTTCTTCTCTTTTGTGTCTTCTTGCACTTTTAATTTTTGAACTCTGGTATTCTCTCGTTGTTCCTCTCCTTGAATCCTGGTGTTCTCTTGGACTCTGTGAATTTTGTACGGTTTGATTGTCACTCTTTGTCTCAGTAAATGGCTTACTTGAAATATTCCTCGACCTGCTCTCGGAAACAGTAGTATCTCTGGTATCTTGTTTGGTGTTTTTGTGCGTGGAGAGAGAGGCACTTTCCCGCTCTGACCGATCTCGACCGTGGGTACTGCTAGACTGCTGATTGTCAGCTGGATTATACCAATTCCATTTACTTCGATTTACCGAGGCGCGAGATTTATTTCTACTGCCAGTACCTTTAGATGCCGTCTCATTGCGGGACAATTGATTGACCCGTGTTGTTGGATAGAATTGTCTAGTTCCTCTGAGGCATGAGTCACTTTCGTCAGATTGGCGAGAGACTGTTCCAGTGGACTGTGTAATCGGTTTAGAACCTTCACTGGCTACTTGAGCAGAACTATCTACATTAGAATATGCTGTGGGGCTATATTGCTCGACCCTTGTGCTAACTGGTTGAGTTCCAAGAGTACGAGATTCCCTTCTTGTTAATCCTCTAGATGCATGAGATGTTCTATTGCCAGAAGCGAGAGAGCTGCTTGATTCGGCCACAATCTCGGATATATTTCCTCTTTCTACCACATTGTATGCCTGAACATCAGAACTAGCTGAATTAGTTTCTTGTTTTCGAGTAAATGTCCCTGACGTTTCAGATGTGTCTGTTGCTCTCTCCGAGATATTTTGACTTTGGGAAATTCGTGGAACAGCACTGGCATCGCTACAACCTGGCGTGTTGGATGGTGGATGAATATGTATCTGTGGTAAGATACAAAACGGAACCCTATGCCTTACCTGGGGTGGATAAATCTGCCCAAATGGTTGTAGTCCTGAGTTAGAAATTGAGTTTTGATGAGGAATGATATGACGAATTCTACAGTTGGGAGGAAAATTTCCTATTCCAGGGTTGGCCTGATTAACTATTCCTGGCATCTGTTGAATCTGGCGAGTCCTCCAATTCTGAAAATCCCTTTGCTGATGTTGGGGTGAACCAGATTGCTGTACAGGTGGATTATGGACTGGACCAGATTGCTGTATAGGCAGATTTTGGATTGAACCAGGTTGCGCTGTCGGTAGATTTTGGACTGAACCAGGTTGCTGTGTCGGTAGATTACCAGGTTGCTGAATGGGTAGATTTGGGACAGAAACAGGTTGCTGCATTGGTAGATTTTGGACTGAACTAGTTTGTTGAATGGGTAGATTTTGGACAGGAAGAGGTTGCTGTATTGGTAGATTTTGCACTAAATCATGTTGCTGTATTGGTACATTTTGGACTGAAGCAAGTTGTTGTATTGGCAGATTTTGGACTGAACCAGATTGCTGTATGAGTAGATTTTGGATTGAACCAGGTTGCTGTACTGGTAAATTCTGGACTGAACGAGGTTGCTGGATGGGTAAATTTTGAACTGAACCAGGTTGCTGTATTGGTAGATTTTGGACTGAACCAGGTTGCTGGATGGGTAAATTTTGAACTGAATCAGGTTGCTGTATGGGCAGATTTAGGACTGAACCAGAATACTGAGTCGATACATTTTGTACTAAACCAGGTTGCTGTCTGGGTAGATTTTGGACTGAACCAGGTTGCTGTATAGATAGATTTTGGACTGAACCAGGTTGATTTATCAGTGGATTGCTTCCCGTGCTCTGATAACCTCCTCCACGGGGCTGTTCTCTGACAAAGGAATTGGTCTGTGTGTTTGTAATAATAGGTGGCCCTGATATTGATTGTACTGAGCTTTGTGCAGATAAAGGCTGGCCAACATTTGCCTGTGATTGTGCAAGGACGAACTGTTGGTGATGTGGGTTTCCGTAATCATGTGGGCCAGCCAATTGACGACCTGGGCCTTGAATTGAGCCTGCTTGTTGCAAAGAGATTCGACCAGCAGCAGTATGCCTGACCCACTGCGGCCGAGGATAAATGAAAGGATGACCACGGGGGTTGTTATGGACCAGAGGACCTCTACTTGCATTATCTGGGTTTTGCGTTGGTCTTGCCTGATGATTCCGTAAGGGGATTGCAGCGTCAAACTGAGCTCTCTGCGGACGTATGTGATTGAACTGAACATCTGGCAGAGCCCCACGTTGGTTAGCTCTGGGCATAGGATGGACTTCCCCTGGTGGAAGACCTGCCTGCAGAGGTGACTGGTTAATTGCCTCATTACTTTGATTTTCATTTTGCCATCCGTGAGCATATGGTTGAAGCCGAGGGTTTCCATAGCCATAAGTCATTAAATGGTCATAATTTGGGAATGAACAGTATTGCTGCTGTCTGAGTGGTTGAATCCCAGCACCTCTTTGATGACTGTCTCCATGTGGTGGAATGGAGACTCTAGGTCCTTGGAATCGACCATGTTCGTGGGTGCGAGTGTAACTGTGGCTTCGTCGTCTATTGTGTTCATAAATATTTCTCTGGTTATCAGGCTGGTCCATCACCTCTGGGCCAAAGCGATCTCTAGCAGGTGATACGGAAGCTGGTCTCTGTCTTTCACGTCTTTCTGGTCTTCCACAGTAGCGATTCACTGGTAGTCTCTCCGCGTTTTGATCAGGTTGAAAATTGGTGTGTTGTGCTGCCTGTCGGCAGGCTTGTTCCACCGCTTGTAAAATCGCTTGTAGAAGGGCATGTGGGTCTATATTCATATTTGTCTGTAAAGGCCCTGGGTATTGGAGTGTTTGTATTGTCTGCTCAATTCCCTTTGAATCGGACTTTGCATCTGTCTGTCGACTTTTCTTCACGCTGGGCTGTGTATCTTGCTGTTGACTTGGTTTTGAGTGAAAAAAGGTGCTGCTCTCTTGATTTGCATTTGAATTGGATTGTGAATTTGCCTGTTGACATGGCTTCCAGTTTGACGCGGACGGTGAGTCAACCAGATCTGCCTTCTGATCGACCTGACAGACTGTCCCTTGACCTGTTTCAGAATTCGATTTTCGATGCTGATGCTGACCTACCTGTTCTTGGGACTGTGACCCTGTATCAGGCCGAGGATCTGGCTGTCGGCTCGACTCTTGGTGAGCCTTTCGATGATTTGTCTTTCCTTCGATGTGTGATCGTGTCCGTCCTCGAGATTGCCGTGAGTTTAAATCTGAGCTAGCATCCTTTCGTGAGGTTAGGTCTGGATCGTTAGATGGATTTTCCTGTGCAGAAATTGCTTTCAACGACGCCTGTACAACAGCGATAATGTCATCCAGTGGTTGTCGTTGAACAGACATCTCTGATGACACATTGTGACTGACGTGTACGGTGTCCCCTGAAGAATTTTCTCCTTCGTCCGGTTGATTTGACTGTGCTCCTGTTTGGTTATCTACTCGGAGATTATCTCCTTGTTCTGGATCAAGATTCACGTCCTCCTGCAGATTGTTTTCTTCTGCTCTCGGGAGACGCCCAGGTACTGCTAATCTTTGCGATAAAACATGTAAGTATTCTCTTACCTGTGCCAGCTGTTGTTCCACAGGGCCTTCTTTCAGAGACAGCTCTGAAGCTACCCACTGCCTGGTTTGTGGATTCCACCGCAGAGTTTTCTGGGACCTTCTCTGTGGGCTGGTCTGAGAGTATTCTGAACAGGTCTCAGGTCCTTCTGGAAACTCATTTGCCTCATCAGTTCCTTGACAAGTTGGCGACTTGGGTTGTGGTATTGACTGCTCCTCTTGATTAACTTGTAAGCTAACCGAAGGTACCACCTGTGGCACAGTTTGTGGGTCTGAGTGTTCATTGTCTGGCAATAAAACGCTCCGTAGATAAGCCTCTACATCCTCAAGATGAAAAGCAGTCTGTATAACACCAGCTGAGTCTCTGCTTTGGCCAGCTTGTTGTTCTGTCAATAAATCTTTTTCTTGAACATTCCCCGTATCACAGTCTCTTTGCTTTGCCTCTGCCTTTTCAATTGGCGAGTGACTCACTTCTTCATGGTGTGCATGTCCATCTTCGTCTGTATTGCCCACTTGATCTATCTGTGGATCTACTCGTGTATCTCTCCCTTGATCTGAAAGATCATCATCTGGACATTTTTGTTGACATCCTTGTATATCCGACCGCACACATGAAAGGCGTTCGTGAGCGTCTGAATGCCCGACAGGTGTCCGCAATGCTACATTCTGAGCTCTATTGCCAGATAGCTCCGAGCAATAATCATACATTTCTATGGTTTCCTTATTCACTAACTCTTCAATGTCTTGGACTGCCAAGCTTGTGTGCATCTCCACACTGCTTTCAGATGTTTCCTCTTCATCATTAATTTCGTTTGAGTCTGTGGCTCCATCTGTATCTTCAGATGTAACCTGTCCGTTCATGTGAGGTCTACCATCAGGTTCAATTGGCTGGAAAACATTACTAAAACTGTGGGCGTGGTTGTTCACAAAGGAGTCGTCGGGCTCATAGAGGTCATCGCCCAAATTCAGATTGTCAGACCGGGGAGGGGATATGAAGGGATACATGGGGACAGATCCCCCTGACCAATGCTGGCCAAGTGCTGCAGCGGCCCCTTGGGCATCTCCATTGTCCTGTAGAGTTTCAGTCTCCTCAGCCCAGCACAGTCTCCTTATTTCCGGCATATTGTCCATGTCCCAGTACTCGGGCACGTGGCAACCGTCGCTGGTCAACCGACTGAAACTTCGGGCACCTTCACGGGACTCAGGGGAACTTTCAATCGATTCGAGCGTGTCCTCTAGTGATATAGTTTTCTCACTACTAGAAGGTGAAGGTTTCTTGTCTCCAAACTGACTGCATTCTAATGAAATATCAGCACCCTCACACCTAGAACTTTCTCTTTCGCTTACTCCAGAAAATCTTTCACCTACGATTTCCGCGCTCCAAAATGGTTCTTTTTCTTCTGCACCAACTGATGCAAGCTGCTTTCTTGGGTTAGTCTCATTATCTTGTTGTGTTCCACCCAATAATGTGCGTGGCCCAGCTTCGTATTGACAGGCATGACGGTCTGACGATATATTCCACCCTTCACTCTCAAGATTTCCTTTAGCAATAAGCTGTGCATTCTCAGAACTTGTTGTCGCTTCACCTTGTTCAGCAAATAAAATGGTTTGTCCATCGTCATCAAAGTTTCCTGCAGGTGTACCCTGCTCGTGTTCATATCTGTCATGTAACTTTTGTTCTCTAGGACACAAGATACCGGCACCTTGAATCTCTGATTCAGTACTTTCTTTAGGCATATTCTTCTTTTCAGCGTTGTCTTTTGAGCATTCCGGGACATTTCCAGCACTTTCTTGTCTAAGTTCTTCCTCCGCGTGTGTTGCTTCCTCCGGGTTCTCTTGATTATTCTGATTCTGTACCTGGGCATTCTCGTGATATGGATGTGCTGGCTGTTCTTGTGTGTCAGGGGTGTCCTGTTCCTCAGCAGGAATCTGTTGGTTACTGAGATGTCTCCTGCCAGAACTGCTGACTCTCTCATGCTTTTGGGCTTGTCTGCTTCGACCTTGATCTCTGTCTCTACCCCTGCTACTGCCCCGCCCGCCCCTTCTAGGCATGGCTCATAATCGCTGTGGTGTTTATAGGTGGGTGGATGAAGAGAGACATGAGTATGAGCATGGGAAGAAATATAGGACACAACGACAGAAAGGAACTTCATTCAAACCGAAAGTGACACAGAAAAACAGAACCAGAAACAAAACAAGCAAACGGACAGACATGACCAATCAAGATGGATGAATGGATGGATGATGGATGGATAGATGGATGGGTGGAT
>JBCEWB010433621.1:0-10190 GCA_039654565.1 Peronia peronii | reverse complement strand
TTCTGGTTTCGTCATTTAAGACAGTTATGCTGTCCGGTGATGTACCCGTTTGTTGTTGCTGTTGTTGTTGTTGTTGTCGTCGTCATTGTTGTTGTTATTGTTGTCATTGTTGTTGCAGTTTTTATTTTCCAATGTTGACTTTTGGTCTGCCCTGATGTTGTTTTCCTTGGGTTTTTTTTCTTTTCTTTCTTTCTTTTTTTATTTGTCAATTTCAGTTTCAGGCTTGAGGTCACCATTTTGTCTCTTTTTCTTTTTAAAATTATTAATTTCAGTTTCACATTTTACCAGATAACATGTTTGTTATGCAGTTTTGTATCTGGAGTACTCAAATACAATAACAGTAATAATAAAGATTGACCATACAACACATAGGCCAATATTTCTCTAACTTCTTGTACGAATAGCATACACTGCAGTAGTGACAATGACATCACACGTCAATGATGGGCATGGCATTCCTGTCAATATCAGTTCCATATCTGTTAAGTTAAATATTACATGCTGATCAGAGCTCATGTTCTGCTGACTACCGCATTACATTAATAACACAGGTTTATACACATGCGTCTACAGACAGTACAGGTCAGCCGGCCTAATGCGCATGTGCGGAAACGGCAATCAGCTGTGTTTAAAGGAAAACCGGTTGAAACGTGACATTTTGTTTGTTTGTTTGTTTTTTATGCAAAGATCTAAATATTTAGATCTAAGTAAGTTATTATATATACTCTAATCCTAACTCTAACCCTAACCCTAATTCTAATCCTAACCCAATAGTTCGTGCGGTATGACGTCATACGCATGCGCAATAGCCCGGCTGACCTTCTGTCTGTAGACGCAAATAGCTTTTTTTTTATACAACCGTGTAAACATTTGTTTACTTTTTTACATGACATAAGAGGAAACTAAAGTTTGTTTCCGAAGATTCCTTACGTTTTTTGTTGATCGATTCAAACCATTGCTGTGGTGAAATGGACAATACTGGCCTTTCCATCTGATCTTCTTAGATGGGATAGCTCTCAGTCTCAGGACTGAAAAATTATGAAAAATGGACATAATGAAGTTGTTCCTCCCCTTTTATTTTCGTGTAGGGAGGGCGGAGATATCGTCTGTTACCCTGTGGTTAGGCATCTGCTACTCAGCGAAAACCTGACGCCGTGAATGTTGCGGGTTCGAATTTCGGATCCTACCATCGAGGAATGGGAAGGATTCCGTGATTCAATGGTACCCTGGCTACTACGGTAGGAAAACCTGACGTCTGGTCTTCTTGGATAAAGCGATTATATTTCAGAGTAGTAAACAATTAGATCAAGAGTGGGCGGACACGCCGATGGGCGGGCGAAATTTCTAAATTCTAAGTTCTGACTAACAAAAAATAATGTTTCTAACCAAAATCAGGGCAAACACTTAAAGCCGAAATAATCCGACTGTCTTTGGGTTGAAAGCCTACATATTAAATATGTAACAGACATAAACAACATTTTAAAAAGCCATTCCTGAATTCAGCTGTGACATAACGATAACCTATTATTATTTAAACCTTATAAAATCTGAAACGTGGAATCTTTTCAAGAAATTGTCCTAAGATCATTATAAATTTCTTCTGTCGTTTTCTGTATTCACATAATATTATTATCATGATCACACTGGACTTGACGAACTATGGCAGCAGTGAAGCCATCAGCGAGCTGATGCCATCCTGAGAAAAATCTCACTCATTCGAACACTGGTGTTTGGGAAGGGTACAATACGAACGCGGGAAACACATAATATCTGCAGGGTCGCAATGTTTGAGAGAAAATATACATCGTGTTCAAGCTGAGTATGAACAGGAACCAGAGGCACCATCAAGGGAAGACGTACGGACATCATTCTTCCGCTGAAAGTGACGGAGGTTTGGTTCAGCTGCTCGTCAGAAAAGACGGTTTGTACCTGTGAAGTTAACGAATCATGAAGCCCTTGTCCTGTCACCAACAGTTGTGATGCAGGGCACTCTATGCCGAGCTCGATGAGAAACCATCTGATAAGAATAACGGATGCCGTAGATTCGGATCCTTCCAATGTAAGAACTGCGGTTGAGATCATTTCATCAAAGGAATTTTCGTCTCTAGTTGGATTGATGCTCTACACGTATACTGTGACCTTGTTTTCAGCAGTTTATAACAATAAAATTGTGCTCTCTCTTAAGTTTTTCCATATTCCTTTCTCTTCCAAACAAAAATACATATATATCGGATTTTTCCTCCAGACTCGTCTAGGCCATTTGAAAAACCGATGATCCTGAAATCAAGCTAACTCACAAACAAGTCTGCGAGTCCATCGCATTTCATTCATGTTTATATTGAGGTGGTAGGAGAAACTGTTTCTTCTAATATAATTACATTTTTAAAAAAGCTCGGTTGTTTTTAATTGGCATTGCCGACAGAGGAGGCATACACTGATACAAAATTTAACAAGAAACAATTTTCTGTTTTCTTTTTTTTTTTTTTTTTTTTCTCTTCCTCCCTCCCCCCCTCCATTTTATTATTTTGAAAAAAGTATGTCTTTGTCAGTGAATTGATTCCCATGACAACATGAATAAAAATTTCAAATTGAATTAAAGCAATCTTTCAAATCTGGCACGTTTTCATATCCCTAACAAATCAGGGCAAATGAGTGGATACTTATTATGATAGTCTGCAAGGAAGACATTGGTAACAAAAATTGACATTTGTGAATAGCCAGTCACACAGCAAGAGCTAAAACATTCATTCTGATCAAACAATTTAACTCATTTTATTCTTTTGTCACCGAGATGCATATGAAGACAGAACTGGATCTATGTAGATCTTGTTTAAAATTGGAACAATTACATTTCTTGATTTTCCTCACTCCAAATTTTTTTTAACTGGTCTACTTTATTCTTCACAAAATTCCCCCATAGTTCTTGAGAGACATTGCACTGGCCTTTAAGATCTTTGCTCGAAGCAAGTAAATTGCATAAAATAACGTAATATTTGTAATATCAGTCCCATTTGTCCACATATCACCATTTCCACTGTTCACCACGACATCGCTTAAGCTACTATGCCTTGTGGATACAGAATAATTTTGTCCCTTATTTTCCTGTGGATAAAACGATACACATATTATCATCGTAATTTTCTGTTCAACTCCCCAGTTGTCCTGGGGGATAATAAATTTTTTGATACAGATCTGCCCCTCACTTTCAAAACTACAGTGTGTCTGTTAGGAAATGCACTCTCTTCTTTCAGAGGACTAAACTAGGAACAAAACGTCGCCCACATTTCCATCTCCTCCAAATCTCCTGTCTCCGAAATAATGACTGTTGAATCCCATGTTATCAAGAGCATTTATCTGATAAATTTAGAAGATTGTCTATCATGTGACTCCGTAGAAATTATCTGGTCAAATAGTTCGTCATGAACCACCAGTCCACGATTTTATTACAGAAATGTCTTTTTATAATGTATCTTTTCACCGATTGGTAATCTGATTTCACTAATCATCTTGGCTCTCAGCATAACCCTATTCTGTCGTTGGATCATTGCTTTGTGACAAGTGCACTGAATTCACTTACCTCCACTCAAACCAAACAGTTTATAGAGGAGGAGTGGAGGAGGCACAATGATTTATGTCATTAGTGTTTCGTGCGTTCTTTGTGTGCTAGATAACTCCGTTGATGTCAGAATCATCGTTGATTTCACAGATATCGTAATCGTTCCGCTTTATACAATCTCTTACTATGATGATCAGAAATCTGATATGTTCAGAGGATCCCTTATAATTATGTTCTGATGACATTGTCATACAAATATGTGATGATCTGTAATGGCTCTGACTATTTACATTATGCCCGTCTCAATGATTTTATTGCTCCCAGAAATAATAGAAATATTGCAGCTTTTTCCTATCTTGCCAGTCATTTTTATTCCCTCAATAGTCATACCGCCATATTTTACTTCATAATTATCAGTAATTCTTAGAAAACATTATATAATACCATGCAGTAAGTCTCTATCAGAAGAGGAAACAAGAGCGCCTTGCACAGAGGCGAAGTTTGCAGCAAGAACTCGAGGCCATCAACTCTGATATGAGAGTCTGTGAAGAAGATTACCAGAGATTGAAGAAAGCGGGCGATTACAACTATTGAAGTCCTGTGCTCCATAGTTAACTAAGCCCATATTTGCTAGTTTTATAGGCATTAATTTGCTAACAACCAAAGCTACGTTGTTTTGGCATACCAAAGACAATATCCTAATAGCGCTGTATCTCATAAACAGCATTTGCGTTTGAAAAAGAAAAAAATATATAAATAATATAAATAAACATACCGGTAGATCACAATTGGTTTCAATTTTCTTTAGTCTCACGAATAGAAAACGCTGGTGTTATTTCAGTAGAGAGGCTCATGGAGACGGAATGCTTTTGTTCTTCTGAACTGGAAAAAGCAGGAAAATTAGCTAAGAAATGTAAAATTGACTTCGATTGACTTAAATCTCTGCGGCTGCAGCTGCTGCTGTAAATGTTGGCAAGGATCTACTAATATCTAATCCATATTTTTCACAAAAAATTAAAAAACCGATTGTTGCTCAAGCCTTATTTCACATTTTTTTTTTTTCAACAAACGTAATTGACGTTACTTTTGTTTATTCTCTCATTGACCATGTTCGAACAAGAGCATATTGAGCTCTCAAACTTGTATTTTTGTGCGTTTTTGTACAGCTGAGATAACCACCACGACAGGAGGTTAAAAAGCTTAACAAAACCGTAACCGTAACCTCATTAATCCCAACGTAGAAACCATTTCCCAGCCTAATTTATGCCATTTTTGGGGGGGGGGGTAACCCGTCTGTCTTAGTGACATCTCGCACGAATATAACAACAATCAGAAAATTTCGCAGAAAAGGATGAAATATATGGGTTGACTATTGGCTTACTCTGTAAGAACTGTGTGACTTGGCTGACATAGTGTATTCGAAATTGTGCTGATCTCAATGTCAACTTGATTGCCCACCATGTCACCCGAAATCAGTGCAAATGTTGCTATGGCGAAGTCAAATATCTCGGTCTCCGCCGAGTCTTCTAGTGAACTAATCAGCGCCGATCTCGTCACCATCTTTCACACCGTCAACAACGCAATTTTAAGTGCTACCATAGCAACGTGCGGAATTGTGTTTAACATCATCAATCTTGTGGTCTTCAACAAACAGGGAGTCAAAGACTCCGTAAACATCAGCCTAGTGGCGCTGTCTGTCTCCGATATTTGTTCCCTCGTCACTGTTCAATGGCTCAACATTCTGTGGAACCCATTCTTCTACAACAGTAGGGTGCCGCTCCTGCCACATGAAGTCCAGCATCTGTCGGGCGCGTGGCCTCACGTGTGTTTCTCCAAAATCACCAGCTGGATCACTGTCTTCATCACCTTGGAGCGATGTTTGTGTGTGGCCTTACCTTTAAAGGTCAAGCGAATTATCACAATTAAACTGACCATCATCGTTCTAGTGTCCATCTATTTCTCTATGTTTCTGACGCTGATCCCAGAATACGTGGCGAGTCATCTAGACTGGAAATTCTACCCAGAGAGCAACAGAACTATGCTGGGTCTTGTCTTAACCGAAGGCAAAGAGCATCTGCCCATTAAGAGTTTTATGCTTTCCTCGCTAACACAGAACGTTTCCTTTCTAGCTGTCATCCTATGCACCGCTGTGTTGGTCATAAAAGTGATGCAAAAGTCGAAATGGCGGAAAGAATCGGCCAATATTGGACGGAATGCCGCGTCATTAGCTCGGGATAAGAAAACAGTGAAGATGGTTATTCTCATAGCGATAATCTACATCGTCTGTTTTGTGCCGAGCATTGTCAATTACACCGCCACAAGTATAGAGCCAGAATTCACTGTCATGGGGCAGTATAAAAATATGTTTTTTGCCTCCTGGTCTTTTGCTTTTCTGTTTGAGACCATCAACTCCACGGTTAATATTTTCGTATACTATAAAATTAGCACCAAATACAGAAATACTTTCGATGACCTGTTTAAAATTTGTGAGTGCAAAAAAGCTAAAACTTCCAGGAAAGAAGAATGTGCCTCGAATTTGGTTATCTCAATTTCGAGTTAGAATGACAATTCCATGGAGTGAGATCTTCCAATTTAGAAGCCTCCTTTGGTGTGGAGATCTGATGTACAATTGATGGAAATATTATTGTTTTACTAACCACTCCAAGTGGGAGCAAACGCAATACAATTTATATATCGAGAGGTCTACGCGGATAAGGCTTTTTTTTTTTTTTTTTTCTTTTGTTTAAGTGCCTTGTGCAGGTATAGAAATGTTTACGGCGAGTAGAAAAAAAATTACTACTTGCTCGCCATTTAACTGGTTTTGAAATTCAACAAAAATGCCTAACGGATTTGGTTCTCTGTTGTAGAATAGCAGCAATGACAACAACAACAATAATTATTAGAAGATTTTTTTGTTGTTTAATTCTAACGAAATTATCAGTTAATCGCGTGTTTCACTGTTCGCATGTTGTGTGAATAGAGGTAAACAACTCACTCATACGAGAAAAGAGAGCGCCCATTAAGTTAGGCATGGAAGCCTCTAAACAAAATTACGGCTCAATGATGTTGGTCAAGTCATTCTTTACCAACGGAGTAATAAATCTGCCTGGACCATTTTCGTACATCGACCATTGAAAACCAAATTTGTTAAAGTGCCAAATTTAATACAAATAAACCTAGGCAATGCTGGTATTCGGGATCAAGATAATTCCCATATAAACATGTCTTAATTCCATGCAATTGCAATTTTTTCAATATAACGGCGGTGTAACTTAATAAGGCAATTGGCCTTTCAAGGGTCAACAAATTGCGGATGTTAATAGAATCTAGAGTTTAACGAACATTAACCACTATGAAAGCCACTGTTGTGAGAGAGTAACCTGCAACATTTATTGATTAATTTGAAATATAGGCTTAACTACGGAAAGTGGAGAAAAGAAAACATTAAAACACAGACAGGGAAGCCTGGAATCTAGTCTTCTCGGATTACGGCAAATACATTTTGAAGGTCCTTTGTCCACATTACGTGGCAAATAAAAATCGGATAACGATAAGCAGACACACCACTGACCTGACAAACTTTCTAAAAACTCAAAAATTTCTATCCAAAAAATTCTTCTGACCGTTTGATCAGAAGAATTTTTTGGATGGAAATTTTTTAAAAGCCGAGACGCTCTCAGCAGTGAAATGTCATATATGTTTCCAGACTACCTGACAATGGTATGGACCTAACATTTTAATTCAGGACACTAAGTCCTCGCTCACCTTTGAGACTGACGGTTCCTAAAAATGTACGTCATCATTCAGAAGATGTGAAAATCGCGAATTACCTTGAAGATCCATGTACATAATTATTATTATGTTGTTGTTGTTGTTGTTGTTGTTGTTGTTGTTGTTGTTGTTGTTGTTGTTGTTGTTGTTGTTGTTGTTGTTGTTGCATTTTCTCGTTGTCTGGGACAGATGAGAGGCAAGCAGGTTATTTATAGATATGAGTTCTCATGCGCGAGTGAAGGCCAATTGCTAGGCTAGGGTCCACAGATGGTAAAAGGGATGAAGTCCTGCAGGGATGAAGTCCTGCAGGGATGAATCTGTTTTCTCTTAGCCCTCATTTCCTGGATGGCTGTTGCCTTGTTGTCCGTCCCTTCGAATACACTGTTGTTTCCACAATGTTCGTCAAGGGCAACGTCTTCTCGGGAGGTAACGTCAATGTCGCAGCATCTGAGGTTGATCTTCAAAGTGTCCTTGTACCTTTAAGTTGCAAGGTCTTCCTTGCTTACGGTAGCCTTCTTTCAGTTGACCGTGGAGCAACATCTTTGGCATTCTGCTGCCCTCCACATGGACAAAATACTATCCTATCAACGGAAGCTGGCTTTTGGTGAAAATAGACTTAATATTAATTACGCTACCTCTTAGGGGGTCTAGGTTGAAGACTTTATCTTGCCATTGGATATTGTAGATCTATCGGCCCATTCACGATCAAGCCAAAACTATCAAGCGGAACTGACAGTTCAGTTTTGTTAGTCCGGCTTGATGAACTTCCCCACTTACCATCAGTTTGACTTGTCAGTTCGGCTTGGCGCCCTTGGCAACATGAAGAACGACATTGTTTCAGTGCTCTGGCTGTTTTTATTTCAAAGAAAAAAATGGAGAAAAGGAGATCAACATATACAAAACAATGGCTATTGACGGGACACTTTCACAGCTACATAATCTTTAGAAGTATTGAGGCTAACTCCACTGGACTTTAAACATTTCCTGAGAATGGACGAGCAAACATATAAACGCCTTCACAATATTGCTGGCCCACTATTCGAACGACAAGATACTGTGATGAGATAATCCACTAGTCCACATGACAGTCTCAGGGCCACTCAGGGGAAGATAGTATATCTCCACAGAGACCGGGGAAGATAATTCCGGAAACATGCCAAACTATCTATACAGATCTACCCGACGAATATTAAAGATTAGCTTTTGTGGAGAGTAAGAAATAGAAAGTGTGAGACCGGAGATTCAAGGATGCTTATGTATGAATGTAGGCGTTGGCTGTCTGTAACGTATCCCTGAAAGCGCAGAGAAAAAAAAAATCATGAATAAAAACTCATCCCTTCTTTTTTTTTTTTTTTTAAGATGTCATTTTGTTACTTCAGTTCCCAACTACCAAACAGGAGTGACTGGATGTCGTAACTGGTTTTGAAAACGAATGGCAAAATTCCCAGCTGCATCGTTGTTGTGGACGGCAGACATATGGCTAAAACCCCTCCTGCCAGCTCTGGTTCATTTTATTTCAATCACAAAGACTTCCGCTGCATGGTGATCTTCGCAATAACAAATGCAACTTATGAGTTTCTCTAAGTGCACTTTGGAACAAACAGAAGGAAATACTTTGCCCAACACATACTTTGCCGCTAGCTTTCAGGATTGTAATTGTACACCAATGTCTCGTCTCCAGTCATGATTTACAGACTTTGACCGGCCTTCATTATATTCTTTAAGCATGTCTTGACAAAACTCAACACTACCTCTTTTCTGATCCTCAGTCAACATATGGAGTACCCATCGGGCACAGACCTTCCTTAGCATTAAGGGTTCATGTAATACTTTATAGACAGTAACGGATAAAAAGCCAAGTTCCTCTTGTATTTCCTAGTATGTTATTCTCCTGTCTCCATCCACCAACTTTCGCACAGATTCTATATTTATGTTGTAGTTACAGAGATGGTTTCCAGGGAAGGGGTCTACTTTGATGGTCTTTCTGTCACATGAAAATTCCTGATATCATTAAAACTTGTAGTCAGTTGATTTGGAAAGGGCAGACGCTCCAAATGTTGCTATCAGCTGATCCAGACATTCGGTAGCACTTAATCCCCTTTTGTAATCATGCAAAATCATTGCTCGAAAATTACGAGCTCCCATCTAGCTCCAATTTGATGTTTGAAGTCGGCCTTACCTCACTTCCCACTTCAGGTTATAAAACATGTGAGGGTTTTGTTTTGTTTTTGTTTTGTTTTTTGTGTTTGTTGTTGTTGTTGTTGTTGTTTTAATTCTGAAAAATGTTCCCGATTTTATAAAGCATGTATGCACACTTTTGATCAGTAGAAAAAGATTAGGGCCAGCATATGAGAGATATACCTCGTGGCAGACGCTGTGACTATCTTCCTATTCACCTAAAGTTTGTTCTGTGCCCTTCTGCCCTCTAATCTTCGCCAAGCATCCTCTCCCCGTAGCCGCCCCCCCCCCCCTCCCCACCTCCCCCTCCCTCTTTCATTCTTCATTTATAAGCAACAACTCAAATGAAAAAAAAATAATAATTTCAATTTAAATGATTCTTTCACAGTTAAAAGTCCACCCATGCAGTCGAGCTCACTCGATTTCCTCTTTGTTCATAGTGGATTTCCAACATTTTAATTGGCTGTTGGGTCGTAAGAACGACAGCATAATGCTCGGGCATTGCTCTCAATAAGGATCGATTAATTAATTGAAGTTTGAAGCCGGTAATCGGATACATGCCTTTCTTTAGGACTCGATTTCAGACATCAACAACGTCACCTGCAACAAGTTCAAAATCGAGATGCTTCCATAAAGCTCAGTCGTTTTGGGGGTTCTTGTTTGTGTATAACATATGTATGTATGT
>JBCEWB010433510.1:5464-20119 GCA_039654565.1 Peronia peronii | reverse complement strand
AAAACGTTCCCAAAGATTCTTTCTTAATAACGCAAGTTTCTTTTTAAGCGTTTTCTTACTAAGCGTGTTAGAGTGTAACTAGATTTTAGATCGAAATCTAGATCTAGAATCTAAATGTGAACAAAACCTGTAAGTAGTAAGATAGATCTAAATGTGAACAAAGCACAGTGTTTGGGCCCGTAGACTAGATCAAGATTCTTGATCTATCACTGTGCGCATAAGTTCTGTCTCTCTAATGCTGGATCTAGTAGTGACAACATTGACTTTGTTGTTTAGATACAGTTTTATGGGACTTGTACTATTCGTGGACCTAGAGGATCTATCTAGATCTATAGGACTGGAGGGTCAGTGTGTCATGGCGGGTGTTCTATGTCCGCATCATGTCAAACTGTACCAGTGTGGGCCAATATTGGCTGATTTCAATAGCTCTGTGGTCAGAAGAAATACAGCCAATTTTGATGCAAAATGGTACAGTCTTACATGATGCGGACATAGGGGATGCGAAGACCCGCCGTGATGCACTGACCCTCCAGTCCTATAGATTATAATAGATCTAATCTAGAATTAGTGTCTTGTGCGGGTAATTTTGCTATCAATAGTGTCAGATATACTGTGCATGTACATGTGTAAACTAACATCTACATAGATCTAGACTTCTTCAGCTTTCATTTCGGTGGCCATGTGGTCTTGGATGTCTAATTATTATTCCATAAGAAATGACAAGCCAAGGAGGATTTGATATTTATTACCCTCACACATTAGTCTTATAGGTTACATTACAGCAGTGGTTCTCAACGTTTTTGTACTGGTGGCCTCGTATCCTAAAGCTTGAAACCCACGCAACCCCTTACTATCAGCAGCTTGATTTACATTTTATTTACTGTGATGGAGACTGATTTCATTTCCATTCTTTTACATCTTTCAATGTCTCAAATGGAGAGGGAAAGAAAGATGAAATTATATGTAGTTTTTTCCAAAGCCACTTCTAGGAAGGCTATGCGACCTGCCTGCAAGCACCAAGGTTTCTCGACCCCCAGATGTCACGACACTCGAGAGGACTTGAATGGCCCATGTGGCCTTTGAATCCTGTTCTCAGTTCTGTTAGGGCTTCATGTATGATCATGGAATTTCTCACTCGCCTATTAAGCAAATTTCCTTGTTAAGACTGCACCAAAACTGTGGCTGTGTTACAATGCATCTTGTGATGATAACTTGACAAAACAGGGACCAGTAAACTGTTTGGGCGACATAGTATTGCGGTCAGAGTACAGCGACAGGCCTAGTACTAGGTTAAAGTAAGAAGACCCAAGAGGTAGATCTAGTAGTGTGCATTGAAATAGATCTACATATTAAATTGCATCGTTAGTCTCCACTTTAAAGGTAAAGGATAACTACTGGTCATCAGTAATTGTGGTCGCCTGTCCTGGTTTCACAAAATTATATTTATTTATAATTATTTATTTGATGACATTAAAGCATTCACATTCTGACTGAGAGAGCCTAATTCTCTCTCTCTCTTTGATCTTAACACCCTCCCTCTCTCAAGTCCACTGTTTATGTCATTTATGTAGTTTATTTTAGCGCTTAATTTTAAAGAGCTAGGCAGAGACACTCATAGGGAAAAACATCTGAAAAACTATTTATATATCTATGTGTAATACACTGTGTATAAGAACAGAGTAAGATCTAGGTAATTGACAGGGATTTCTTAAACTCACTTTCGACACACAAGTTTAGGTACCGGTATAGGCATATAACTTGATTCCATTCATGTCATTGATCTATGACCTTTAGCACTCTAAGCCCTAAATTGCATTTGAAATGTGACAAAATTAAATAAGACCGTGGATGTTTTTAAGCGTATTTAGTCATTGGTTTCACTGTAAAGCTTGATCCATTCCCTTTCAGTCAATGAAAAAAACTTTGTTTTACTTCAAGTAGAAGTTGAGATATTGGAAATTAAAGATGATGGCAGTGACCTGCTGCTGCAGCTGAATTTTGTGAAAAAACAAATTTTATTAATCATCATTTATGTTTTTGAAGATCATATCACTAGATTACTTTTTTGAACTTTTATCAATATGTTTCACCACATTTAACTCTGAAATGCATTTTAAGAATCCTCTAATAGAAGGGTTTTGTGCTGAAAAAAAATATATATATTTGCATTAA
This sequence comes from Peronia peronii, assembly GCA_039654565.1. Taxonomy (NCBI): domain Eukaryota; kingdom Metazoa; phylum Mollusca; class Gastropoda; order Systellommatophora; family Onchidiidae; genus Peronia; species Peronia peronii. The sequence continues at coordinate 17,947 of JBCEWB010433510.1, read as the reverse complement.
AAATTTTGTACTATTACAATGTTGAAAAAAAAATTGTGGTTTCTCTGGTCGCCTCAGGTTAACAAAAACAATAGTCTCCGCCTAAGAATCCAGTCATCGGGAGACAAAAAAAGCAGGCTTTTAGGTAGATTGAAAAATTATACAACCTGTCTGACCACAGATTGTCTTCACTACTCGGATAAGTTGATCATTACTATTAGTTAAAGATTTATCTATGCCCTCTTCCCTGTGTGTGTGTTATAATTAGATCTAACAATTCCTGATCTTTTTTAGCATATAATTACATCAGTACTGCCCAGCATTTAAATGTCGAGTGAGTTTTCACATAATAGTTGAAAACATGATACATGTATTGCTTTGCTACCCTATGGATAATAGTGTGAGTGACTCAAGTGTTTACAGACTGACCGAAGTAGCAAAATAACTGACCAGTCAGGAAGCTAAACTTACCCCTCCTTATCCAAAGCGTCAGTCAGAAATGCTGTCCCACGTATTGTCAAACAAAGAAATGCTTAGGAGGTTAGTCCACACTGTGGCCTGATTATGCAGTCACATATCAACCATCACTTCCATTCCTTTGTCTACCTGTTCTCTCCACCCCTGTCTCCATTTTACTGCACATCTGGCACTGTACATTTCTTTCAAGTGAACAATATGATGTGAAATTACACCATTAGTACTCGCATGTCTTGGCTCAACACCGTGCTCTTAGGCGGATTTTTTATTTGGGAGCGGGTTCTTAGAGGGGTAAATTACATAGGAAAAATTCCATTTCGCAGTAGAGGCAAGTTCTTAAGCAGACCAGGGTCTTAGACCGAGGGTTCTTAGGCAGAGATCACTGTACCTGATTTCAACGTCTCATCTCATTTTGTACTGAAATTCTCAAATTTGAATTGTACGTAATATTATAATCATAAAGCACTATCTAAGTTTCTTATTAATTTTGTGCTTTTCAGGTTTGAGCTTCCTTTTTACAGAAGTCAACAGCAGCAAATCTAGAATTAATCCAGATCTTCATGTATACTCCAAGCAGTCCTGCTGTATGATCAGAAAGAGAAATCAGATCAGAGAACAATATCAGATGATGACCTCGTCCTTGAGAGATCTACTTGATTCATTAAATAATAAACCCTGTGAACCTGTAGTGTAGGCAACAGATGGAACGAGTCTTTTGGAAGTTGAACTAGCACAGTATTCTGCTGATCTCAGCTCTGGAGACAGTTTTAGATGCAAAATAATCACGCCTGTTACCAGTGAGGAAGTTTCAGCATAAATTATACATCCTCGTTCCTAGATGCTGACCAGCCACTGTCAAACCTCAACATCAGTTACCCTGCTGTCAAAGGAGAAATGGAGAAATGTATGAAAACTGGACCAAAAAGTCAGGAAACTGTAGCAGGTCATCTTCATAACAGAGATAATCATTTGTACAGCATCAATCTGCCAATTCTAACGTTGGATGACAAGACAAAAACAGATGGACAGAGTGCAGTAGCAATTGCTTGTGCTATCTGTTCTTATGAATTCCATGATCCAAATGAAATGACAGAGCATATGAAAACACATGATAATCCCACATGGGGAGAAAACTCAACAGGATCATTGGGGACTGCAGGAAATGTAGTTCAGCTATCACAAAAGAGATCTGAGTTACAAACTGATGTTGTTCCAAGTTTCACCTGTGATCTGTGTGGCTACAGAACTAACATGGAATCAGAACTCGAGAATCATATCCTAGTCCACACTGACAGAAATCACACAATAGAACATATTCAAGAAAAGCCTTACATCTGCAAAATATGTAATTTTTCTTGCTTGAACATAAGCGAATTATGTCAGCATAAAAAAGGACACAAGAGACCTTTTGTCTGTCCAATATGTCAGTTTGCATATTCTAGAAAAAGTGATTTGACTCAACACATAAAGACAGATTTATGTAAGAAGCAGTCTGAAACTTTTGCCATTCCAGAATTCACATGTGATATCTGTAATTACAAAACTGAGACACTATCATGGCTCAAGAAGCACCTGCTCATGCATTGGACGGAGAAGTTCGTTGCCTGTGACATTTGTAGTAGAAAATTCAAGACTAAAAAAAACCTGAAGCAGCATAAACTGATCCACTTGGAAGTGAAGCCATTTTCATGTGAGACATGTCAGCTCTCTTTTAGCAAATCTCAGGCTTACAAGTGGCATAGAATGCAAGCTCATACTGGAGAGCGCCCTTTCAAATGTGATAAATGTCCTGCATCTTTTGTTCGCAGGGATAGTTATAAGAATCATATGGAGATCACACATTCTACAGATCGACCATTTGCATGTTCGAAATGTAGTTACAGGAGCAAGACCTCACTGTGCCTGCGAGAACATCAACTGACCCACACAGAAGAAAGAAGTTTTATTTGTTCCATGTGTCCATGTGCCTACAAACGATCAAAAGATTTGAAAAACCATATTCTCAAAATCCATGAGGGATTCAAGCCTCATGCATGCCCGAAAGAAGGCTGTGACTTTAGGACTGCAAATGTAAAGCATTTGAAGACGCATGCATTGACCCACTCAGATTTAAAACTTTTCCATTGCAATAAATGTGACTTTAAAACCACCAGATTGTCAGGTCTGTACAGGCACAAACTAACCCACACAGACAGAAAGCCATACAGATGTCCTTTATGTAAGCTTTCCTGCCGCGCACTACGGCAGCTCAGGCAACATGTTCACACACATTTTAGCAACCAATCCCAGTGTCCCCTCTGTGAATTTACTTCTGAATCAGAATTCAGCTTAGTTGAACATGTGGTAGAACATACTCCGGAAAAACCTTTTCATTGCAAATTTTGTAGTTTTTCTTGTTTGAAAGTAAGAGATTTATGGGAGCATAGAGGAATTCACAAGAGACATTTTGTTTGTCCAATATGTCATTTAACATGTCGAGATAAAAATCACTTGACACAACATATGAAAAGAAATTGTAAGGAGCGGTCTAAAACTTACGGTGTTCAAGAATTTGTCTGCGATATCTGCAATTTCAGGACCAAAACAGTATGGAGGCTCAAGAATCACATGCTCAGACACAGGACAGAAAGGCCTTTTGCTTGTGACATTTGTGATAGAAAATTTAAAAGTGAACGTCACCTGAAGCGTCATAAATTAACTCACATGAAAGCTAAGCCATTTTCATGTCAGATATGTCAACTGTCTTTTAACACATCCCTGGCTTACAAGTGGCACAGAATGCAAGCTCACACCGGAGAGCGCCCTTTCAAATGTGATAAATGTACTGCATCTTTTGTTCGCAAGACCAGTTATAAGAAGCATATGGAGATCACACATTCCACAGATCGACCATTTGCGTGTTCCAAATGTAGCTACACTGGCAAGACCTTACACTATCTGCAAAAACATCAAGTGATCCACACAGAAGGGAGAAGTTTTGTTTGTTCTATGTGTCCACACGTCTACAAACAATCAAGAGATTTGAAAAACCACATTCTTAAAATTCATGAAGGATTCAAGTCTTATGCGTGCCCCGAGGAGGGCTGTGATTTTAGGACTACAAATTCAGTGCATTTGAAGAAGCATGCCTTGATCCACTCAGATTTAAAACTTTTCCATTGCGATAAATGTGACTTTAAAACCACCAGATTGACAGGTCTATACCAGCACAAGATAATCCACACAGACAGAAAGCCACACAAATGTCCTGTATGTAAGTTTTCCTGCCACGCACCACGGCAGCTCAGGCAGCACATTCACATACATGTCAACAACCGATCCCAGTGTCCTCTCTGTCAATTTACTTCTGAATCCAAATCCAGCTTAGTTGAACATGTGGTAGAACATACCCCGGAAAACCCTCACCATTGCAAATTTTGTAGTTTCTCTTGTTTGAAAATAAGGGAATTATGGGAGCATAGACGAGTTCACAAGAAACCTTTTGTTTGTCCAACATGTCATTCATCATTTCGAGATAAATATGATTTGACACGACATATGAAAACAAATTGTAAGGAGCGGTCTAAAACTTATGGTGTTCAAGAATTCATCTGTGATATCTGCAACCTTAAGCCCAGAACAATGTCAAGACTCAAGAAGCACTTGCTCACACATATGATGGAGAAGAGATATAAGTGTTCTATATGTTCAAATAACTACAAAGATTCAGCAAGCTTGAAAATACATATCAGCAGATTCCATGAAGCAATGAAGTCCCATGTTTGTCCTCAGGAAGGATGTGAATATAGAATTGGAAATTGGATTGAGTTGCAGAAACATGCACACACTCATTCTTGTTTGAAACTATTTCCATCAAATAGACCTTGCCACAGAACTGCTAGACTGACATGCCAGAATGAGGGTGTACAAACCCATAAAGACACAAAGCTGCACAAATGTCCTGTATGTCAACTTTCTTGTAGTACATCATCCTGTCTCAAACAGCACATTCAGAGCCATCTACGAAACAAGACACAAGATGAGAAACCTTACAGTTGTGACCTGTGTGGTGAGGGTTTTAAGATGATAACAACCATAAAGCGCCACTGTCTGGCTCATTTAACAGGAAAATTGTATGCTTGTTCATTCTGTAGTCGTAAATACAAGGACGCAACTGAGTTAGAAAACCACAAGCGATGGCATAGGAGACACAGATCAGTTCAATCATACAGCAAGTCTGATCGCAAGGGGAGGCAAGCACAGGATAGGCCAAGACGAACACAAGATCTGTCACATCATAAACGTAAATACACCAATTCAAAGCCATATGAATGCAAACTGTGTACCTTCAGAAGTAATCATGAATTAGAGTTAGATCAGCACATTCTGCAGCATGCTGAAAGACTTTTCACATGCGTGAATTGTCCGTACAAGACCCATAGTTTAAATCAACTCTGGGCTCATACAAAGGAAAAACATGACAGCCACAAATCCAACATGATAGTCACTGACCATGATGACTCATATGGCTCTTCTCAAGTTTCTCATTCTTCATCAGAAAGTGACGATTCTGATAATGAAAATTCTCAGCCAGAAGAAGGTTATGAAATCGTCATCGAGAAAGATGAATGTGTGGAAGATGTCTCATCATTTCAAGGGGTAATTGCCCCAAATTGTCATGGTCCTCAGTCCCATCAAAATGAACATCCAAATTTCTTGGAAAACCTAGTATATCCTAACATTCACACGAAGGAGGTAGGCAGCTGCATAATGAACAGATCTGTAATGGATATCAGAGACTATGAACAATGGTGCAGCTCTTCCCATGGTTGCCAACCCAAAACAGAAAGTATCACTTCTGCTAAAAATTCCCATTCTGGTGAAGATTGCATCATTGTCATCAAGAAAGAAGAGTGTGCTGAAGATGCTTTTGGCTGTCGGGAGATAACTAACCAACATTTTCACCAGTTTGGAAGAGAAAATCAAAATTTTGACCATCATCATGAGGTAGAAAATCAACACAATAACCATCTTCTTTGGGCAGAAAATCAAACTTCAGATCATCCCTTGGCAGAAAATCAATATTGTGATCACCATTCCTGGGCAGAAAAGCAAAATTCTGATCATTCTCATACAAAAAATCAAAATCATGATCATTATCTGTGGACAGAAAATCAAAATTCTGATGAACATCCCCAGCCAGGAATTTATGGTTCTGAGGAAAAGTCTCAGACAAATGACAGTCATGAAATCATCATCATGAAAAGTGATCAGTTTGTTGACCATACCTCTGACTTCCAGAAGGTGATAGACCCAAATTTCCATAATCCAGTGATGGAAATTCATAATTCTGATGGAGATTGCTATCAAGGTCATGGTTATAGAATCACAATTAATCCAGCATATTCAAAAACTTGTATTATGGAAAAATGCAACCCCATTAAATCTCTCATGAATTCCACAGATCATGAGAAGTCTCTGAATTCTCTTCATCTTTGTGGAGAAGATCATAATTCTACTGCAAATTCCCAGCTCAGTGAAGATCATAAAATCATCCTTGTAAAAAAGGAAGTTGATAAAGACGGCCATGATTGTCAAGAGATTGTGACCAGTAATGAATTAAGTTGAAAGGTTTTCGGGACAAAGAAACCACATGTCTCCCCTGGGGGCCTGGGGTTTATATGCAGGTTTTCTGCTCCCACCTGCAGATGCTGTAAGCCTGCCATCGATGAGGTGTCTCCCATGGAGTGCCATCCTCGACATTCCAGGAGAGACATCTCTCTCTCTCTTTCTCTCTCCTTGTTTCTGTCTTCTGTCCCGCTCTCTTTCCCCTCTTCTTCTTGACGTGTAAACGTATCTTACCATGTTTGACACAATATAGCCGTAATCGTGCTGATGTGTCGTTAAACCCCAACACAACAACAAATCACATGTATGTGCTCTGAATGTGAAAGAACAGAATGACAAGATTGAGATCCAAATGCTATTCAACCATCTCTTTTATGGCAAGCCAATTAGGGCATTTATTACAATACATTTATGTGTCTTTGAGAACTTTGATATATTCTGGATTCCAAATCACGCATTCTTCATGTATGCCTGATCTACATGTATTTGTAGTCAGAACGAGATGGATGTTGTGCAGTTGTGTGAAGTGAGTATCTGATTATCAAATTTCTCATTAGCGCCCGCAGGATGACAAATACTTAATTTTGTGGTGAAACAATGGTTTAACTATGAAGATTATACATTTATTGCATATTCACACTCAAACCTATATGTAACTCCATGGCCAGTGAAGTTGAATTCTCTTATTATGGGTTTCTTCTACATTTGGCTCATTTCATCCATTTTAGCGACAAATTAGAATATTTTGTGCCTTATCTCAGTTTGTGACTCTATATCATGCAATATTTTATGTTTTTAATCGTGTTTCCTTGTATCATATGCATGTAAAATACATGTACTATGATATTGAAATGGCCCATAATTTTGTTTTTATTTTTACTTTAATTTAGATATATAACTGCATAGTGACGTTTAATTTTTTTTTTTTTTTTAATCATTCCATTAAGTGTTGTAGAATTCTAAGAAGTACTCATCCAGAAGTCAAGTAGTGTACTGTACACATTTTAAATTTATATTCATTTGTAGACTGTATTGTATGTGAATGCATGTTATAGAAAGCTAACACGAGCATATATAAGATACTCATATGTAATTCTTAATTCCATTGGAACGCAGTGTAAATGTTTATTTGAAATGTACATGTCTTGATTGTCCAATGTTTGTTCAAGAGTTTTGAAATGTATTATAACAGTCAAGTTTCAAAGAATTTAACTGCAAGATCATGGTAACTGCATTATGCCAATTGCCATGTATTTTTGTATGAAATTTGTGTCTTGGCTTTTTATAATGGTAGCCACAGTCCAAACAATACAGCCAGTTCTCCTGTATCTATGCCTTTATTTTTATGATGGTTTGTATTTGTGTCGTTATTTTTATGATGGTAACTATACTGTTATAGTCAATTATTTTGTATTTAAGTCTTTATTTTTATGATGATAACTACACTATAGAAGTGAATTATCTTGTAGGCTATGTCTGTCTTTATTTTTGTAGTGGTGATTATGTTGTTATAGTCAGTTCTCTAGTATTCGTACCTTTCTTTTTATCATGGTAAGTGAACCATTATAGTCAATTCTCTAATATTTGAATCTTCATTTTTATGACAGTAATTACATTATTATAGTCAAGTTTTAAATTTATGTCTTTCATTTATGTAATGGTAACTACACTATGTGGTCATTTCTCAAGTAGTAATATTTGTGTCTTTATTTTTATGATGGTAACTTTTCTATCATAGTTCTCTAGTATTTGTGCCTTTACATGTGTATTTTTGTGATGGTAACCACACTATTGTAATTGTAGTCAATTCTCTAGTGCTTGTGTCTTTATTTTTATGATGATAACAACATTAATGTATTCAAATCTCTAATATTTATGTCTTTATTTTTATGATGATATCTACACTACTATAGTCATTTCTGCAGTACTTGTGCCTTTGTTTTTATGATGGTGCTACATTGTTATAGTAGTTTTCTGGTATCTGTGTCTTTATTTTTGTGATGGTATTTATACTATTATAAGTCGATTCTCTTTGTATTTCAGTCTTTCTTTTTATGATATTAACTGCACTATTATTGTCAATCCTCCTGTATATGTCCTTATTTTCATTGTGGTAACCACACTAAAATTGTCAGTTCTTTAGTACTTGTGTCTTCATTTGTGTCAAAATGGCTCATTCCCCTGCAGTTGTGTCTTTATTGTTATAATGGTAGCTACACTGTGACACTCGCCATGTGTTTGTGTCTTTGTTTCTGTGCATAATGTAGAAATTTATATTTCAGAAAACTTACTAAATTTGATCTCTAAAAGCCCAGTTTAAATAAAACTGTCCGAGCATTTTTGTTTTTAAATTCAACATCCATAAATGATGGGTTTAGTCTGGAAATTATATAATGAGATGAATGCATTCTCATTCTTTGTCTGTTATGAGGAAAGTATGTAAAAATGTAATGAAAAAGTATTTGAGCAGATTTTTCCCTGGACACTTTCACATTTGACAATTTGCAGAGATGGTATAGTCATATTCTGTGCAATGGTGTTGATAGACATCTCATTTCACAGGGATGCTGGAGGAAAGCTCCGTTCTTGACAAGAGAAATCTATTTTATTACCATTATAATTTTTTTTTTTTTTTTTGCCTAATACATATTTATACCTTTTCTAGTCCCCAAATTTTAAAAATATTTTTTTCATACATAAATCATTAAATACATGTATACGTACATCGATTCAGTTTTTCATACCAGCATTGATACATTGAGTTATTATGTGCACACGTGTGGAACATTTTCCTGCTTATTCATAAAGACAGTCTGTTATTAAAATCTTATTACCACGTGTATACTGTATAGAGTTCATACAAATAAAATTGGTGTCTTTATTTTTGTGCATTCTTTCTGAATTTAACGGTACTTACTGTATTTTGCAAAAATTTTTAAAAAGTATTTAGTAAAATTTACCAAACTTTGAACATGCAGCAGACTACACAGTAGGCTGCATTATTCTTTATCTGGTAGCTTCACCTATAAAATTTCTGATCATTCAATTCATACTTACACATCTTTTGATATATTTGTTACCTGTAAACATATTCACCTGTGCTGGGTAGTATTCAACTGTGCTAGGCACAATATAGCCATAGTCATGCTGTTGTGCCGTTATATTCCAAGACAAACAAACCCAAGTCCTCAGCAGTTTGTAAAGAACGTAAGCTAATCGGGATATCCTACATATAAACACATGTGTTTCAGTAGAGGAACTGGATTTTACTTTGTGACAATCCATTTTTTTTTTCAGGATGCTTCAATTTCATATTCTAAATTTTTATATTTTTTCTCTTCTGCATAAATATGCCAAATGTAAATCACCATTGCAATTTGCTGATCTCTTTCAGTTGGAGATGTCAAACTTCCCACGTCATGGAGTTTTGGTTTTGTTCTTTTCTTCGTAATGTTTCCCCATCGATTGTAAATGAGTCTGATATCAATTCAATTTTGCCATGGATGTAATGTGTATGACCATTGGCATCGGGAGAAAAAGACATGAGCCGAGCTTACTTTGGCAAAAACAAAATAGTATAGCTATGGTGAGCCATTTTCACCATCAGCCAAATTATATTATATTATATATAGATCTATTTCCCTTTCTCAAGGGCAAGAGGATAGTACAAGTACAAGCATTGTAAGGAAGGAAACAAAATAGAATTTTTTCTTTTATCTTGTTAATTTTTTAAATGTGCTTAACAGAAAACAATGAACAATTTTCTAAAATGATGATTTTTCTTTTCCCTCATCATGATACATGTAATGTTTTCACATTTTTTTTTTTTTTTGCTTCGCGTTTCAAATAACAGCTTAAGTGATTTTTTCTCCTTTCTTTGCAATGCTTGCTTGAAATAATTACACTGTATACCTCTTATATGTGGCATAGGAATACAATTCACCTGCATGGAAAAAAAAACAAAAAAACACTTATTTTTCTGAATCAAAAGATTCACATCCAAATTAACTCTTGTCACTTAGGTCCACAACATTAACACCTAATTTGATTTTCTCAACAAAACTCCCTTAGATATCAGACTGATTTCGACTGGTTGTACGACAAATGGACATTCCTGCGGCAATCATACTTATTTGACTATTCCATGCATCATCTGTCTGTCTCTTTGAAGTTTTAGAACTGTTAGAACTGTTTGTTGTGTAGCATGTCACTTTTATATGTAAACATTATTCTTTGTCACATTTTGCGTGAGAAAAACTCATATCCATATTCATATAAAACGGATCGATAGAATAAAAGATGACTATTCCATGCATCATGTGTCTGTCTCTTTGAATTTTTAGAACTATTAGAATTGTTTGTTGTGTAGCATGTTATTTTTAAATGTAAACGTTTTCCTTTGTCACATTTTGCATGAGAAAAACTCATATCCATATTCATATAAAACGGATCGATAGAACAAAAGAGACTTCAATTTTTGAAAAGCAATTTCATTGTTTAATCGTATAGCATGTAGACTGTGATCAATTATTGATGAAGCTTTTGTTTTTGTAGTCATCCATCCATCCATCCATCCATCCATCTGTCCATCCTATATGTAAATCTATAATCTATATGTGACTGTGAATTACAAATCATCTGTTTATTTGTCTGTGTAATAATTTAGTGCTAGGGGTCTATTTTATACCACTGAACATATTACAGATGTATATTTCTTGGAGTCTTTCATCTCTTGTGTCCATGACATAATCTCATTTTTTCCAGTATTGCTCCTCTAAGTCTATTTTACTCTCTCTTCTGTCTCTCTCTCTCCTCTTTCTTCGTCTTACTCATCAATGTGGTAAAAGAAACGTAGCTTTTGACGTTTCGTATTCTTTATTTCCTGTCATGATTATGTTATTATAAAGATAAATATGCAGGTACATACATATTTATACTTCATGCACACATTATACACACATGTATAAAGATCTCAGTGGGTTTCTTGTACAGGTCCATTCGTACCGTGCCATGAGAAATGCAATGTAGTGAAGTACCAGAGAAAGAATCAAGGAGGGGACAAAATGCATGTTTGAAAACAGATCACAACATTAATAGAGCAGAAAATTGCATTCTTAGATGGGAAAAATTGTCCATATATCTGAAAACCTAAAAATTGCATGCAAAAACTCCTCAAAATTGCGAGTAAAAAATAATAATCAATTACATGTATTATAAAAATCAGTCGCACACCCCACTCCTCATGGAATTAATAAGAAGACATTTCTATGATCAATCCTTGCAAGATTCGTAATATATGTGAATTTCACGCCTACCATTTTTTCAATGGTCCAAGTTTATGTGCCGTGCACCAGTGTTTCATTTTTATTCCTCTTTTCTTTCTGCTCACAAGTGGTATACAATCTGAGTGTGAAACTGTTTACAACTTGATGTAATACACATTATACAAATAACATAATAGTGTCGACCAGAGATAAACTGAAGGACAAAAATTCTCTCCACAAAGTTTATAACCAATGCACTGTATGTACATATAGACTATAGACTCTACATAAACCATGCTACATGAAGATCGGAAATGAGTTCAGTGTCCGCATAATTTATAGTGATGACACACATACATACACACACAGGGATACACACACACTGCACACACACACACACACACACACGCGGGCATGCACACATACACACACAAAACTTAGAATTGACCATCCCTATTCTACAAAGCTTAATCGTGAGTCGCAACGTTCACAGGATCATCATTGTCTTTATAATACATGTTTGTTTGTGTTGGGGTTTAACGGCACATCAGCACGAACACGCCTATATTGTGTCCAACACGGAATGATACGTTTACACGTCAAGAAGAGAGGAAAGGGAGCCGAACAGAAGACAGGGGCAAGGAGAGATGTCACTGCTGGAACGTCGAGGATGGCATTCCATTCCATGGGAGACATCCCACCGATGGCGGACTTTCACCGCTTGCAGGTGTTTGTTTTTCTTAAGCCTTTAAAACCCAATAAAGTAGGATTGTCTCGGCATTAAGAGACCGTCTGTTTTGTTGTTGTTGTTGTTGTTGTTGTTGTTGTTGTTGTTGTTGTTATTGTTGTTGTTAGTTTTTTTTTGTTTTTTTTTTAGATTTTTTTATGGGTAGAAATTTGAAAGTTGGAAATTTTGCCTGGAAAGCACACTCCGCTTACTCTTCATCGATTTTGAACTGCTAAATTTTCTTTAACATGCATAACGTATACCCGAAATATATTCGCCCTAACCCGAGAAGGCTAGACGTTGGGCTTCCCTACCCAGAAGAAACCACGGGACCGTTCGTTAAATCACTGACAAAATGCAGGTTTCGATCTTCGTGGCGGGGGGGGGGGGGGGGGGGGGGGGGGGGGGGGGGGGGGGGGGGGGAGGGGG
>JBCEWB010433401.1:0-20120 GCA_039654565.1 Peronia peronii | reverse complement strand
AAGACTCTAGGCTTGAACAGTTCCGAATGCACGCAGGCAATGCATTCCAGATTAATGGCCCTGCATATGAAAATGCCTTATCCCCATATTTTTTCAAATGGGAACGGGGAACAGAGAGATGGTTAAGACTCTTAGATCTCAAGTTTCTGGATGGTACATAAGGACAAAGTAGATCTGCTAGATAAGCTGGCGCGGTAGACTTTTGAACAGAAAGTTGCTACCTTATATTCAATTCTGGCTTCTATAGGTAACCAGTGGCTCTGTGGATAAGGAAAAACTCACACGGCATTTAAAAGCTGGGCAGTATTGGTGTATTTATATCAATATGCTAAAAAAGATCAGGAATTGCTATATCTAATTATAACATACACATTATAACATACACACAGGGAAGAAGGTCTAGTTCATTTTACAGTAACTGATATGTGCCAGGTCGCCAGAGGGACCGCAACACTGCGGTTTTGCCCAGTAATCGATATGTGCCAGATCGCCGGAGGGACCGCACTCAGACGGTAGTGCCCAGAGAGTAATATTTTAACACGAAGACCATCGTTGTATTATACTTTTATTAAGAACAGAGTCCAGATCTACTTAGAATGAAATGAGAGGGGAAAAGTCTGACTCATCTGATCAGGCGAATCTCATGACTTGTATTACTTGTAAGTTCTACGCAAGAGAAAGCATCGAAAAAAGAAATCATAACCAAATTCAGAATTCTTATCGACAGAAAATGACAGAAATTATTCTAATATTTCACACTTTAAAAAAAAATGTGACATTCACTATATTCACGCGCACTTCTGCATAAGAAAATGACACATTATGAATGTCACACAGTAAAAATACACACATCTCTGGAGGGAGCCATCTTGACAGGAAGTACACGTAGATACCTGTCTCAAAAACTAGGACGAATATCGTAGCTTTCAATACTGTTTTTTTATATATAAATAGATCTACATATTTAAAGCATACTTCATTAACATTCACAAAATACACTAAAAACTTTAAATCAATGCATAATAATAAGGGCCAATTGTTTGCTTACATCACATGATAAAAATTAGAGTGTCACAGTTTTTTCTGTAGAAACCAGAGCAGAAATTATTATTTTTAACTATTTCCGGGGTTTCTGGTCTAGCATACCTCTGCTATGGCGATGAGTGTATCAGTTTGAAACCAATCTAGTGATGACCTGATATTACATAGTTTAAACACACCTGACTGCTATATTATTATTTTTTTTTTATTATTCTGAAACAGGTGAATGCTATGTTTCATGATAATCCAGAAATTGTTAAAATTCATCAGAATCTTTTTAATGTTAGAATTATTATTATCAAATCCAAATTCTAAATCTAAAGACTAGATTACTAGATCTAGATGTAGGATAAATCTGGAAATAATAGTATTGATATCTAGAAATCTAGACTTTGGATTATTAATTTATTTTGAACAATAGATATTGTCTTTTGGTATGTCTACTACACAAAATGACAAGGACTTTATATTCCAGGCAGAAAAAAATAACTGATTGCTCACTGATTGGCCTGCTTCTGCTGTGCAAAAGCAGGCCAATCAGTGAGCAGTCGGTTATTTCAAGTGCATGTCCACATATAGATCTAGAGTCAACCCGCCGGTGTGTGACCACTTAGGTCACTACGGAAAACACGGGCTGCAGTATTTTGGGCAATGACATCAGTGTCATAAAATTTGTTTCCAGGATCAGCCAATCATGTCTCCTGAAATATTAGGAGTCATAAAGCAGAAATCGGAAGTAGATGGCTCTATAACGAACATTTTGTGAACCTTAGTTCACGACCCCAATTTGACCACCATGCCTCATGTTGACCACTGCCCTTCCTCAATCCGATCGGTTGTTTGTTTACATTAGTAACATGAGTTCTTTTGTGTTTACATGTTATCTCTAGCGTGTAAGCAATGTTTTATGTTATTTCCACTTTCATCTCATATAAAATGCTGTATAGGGAACTATTATACATTTACTCCAACTCATCTTCATTCTCAGGTGTGCCACTCTTTCTTTTTTGCCCCTCTCCTCCCTTTTCATTTCTAAGCTGTCTTGCGTCTCTTTCAATTGTCCCCAAATCCTTCCAGATGATACTATTTCATATGCACATGCATGAAGGAGGCTTTCTTTCTTTTGAAAAGGAGGCCTTCGGTTTGCCCATTCCTGAATATATTAACATTAAGGATAACTTAAGTAAATGTACTATTAAGGAGGAGAAAATGTCAAGAAAACTGTTATATTGACATTCAGGTAGTGGTAAATAGGATGAAATGTACCATTAGGAAGAAGAAAAAATCCAGAAAACGATTATACAGCACTGACATTCAGATCGAGGTAAATGGGGTGAAATGTACTATTAATAATGAGAAGAAAAAATCCAGAAAACATTGCCAGATAGTGGTAGTGGGGTGAAAGTGATATCAATAATTTTAATAATGAAGTAGTATTATTAGAACAATAATGACATTGGGTATTGTGGTGAAAATTTGCAATGAATGATATGTTTAATGCAATAAGAGTGGTCGAACAAGGTCAGGATAGAAAAAATATCCCACCAATGTCCAACCACCCCTTTGTCATGCAGCATGTTGGTATAATGGCCAATCTGGCATGTTAAGAGGGTTTCCTATGCTTTCAAGATGAGGATTGCCCCAGTTTCCATAAATAAATGGCCAACAATATGGCTAGAAAACCTTAGCCATGACCTTTGTCCTGTTAAGAGTTGTGTTAAACATGGCGGATGAACTCATCTGGGTGTCGATTCCTGCAGATTGCGGTCGATCAACAAAACGAAAGTGAATGTAAATGCTTCAAAGAGACGCCAAACAGGATTGACCGGGAACTAATCAAGGAGATCATAGCGGATGATGTGATTTGGCGACCATGAACGAAAGTGGTTGAACTGTGGAGTGGGTTTGAACAGGGGCGGGTTGACTCAATATTATTTTCATATTTTTGTAATTACAGATCTGTTTCATATTCTGTTTATGCCCTGATGTTTTGCATTTTAGACACTGTCAGCTCCATGATTCGCCCTTGATGTGTGATTTCAGTACTAAAAGTCACTGGTGTTGAATGAATCACATAGTTTTAATGGCTTAGAAAAGTCTCCAGTAAAAAAAATATTTACATCATTAACAGTGACATTTTTCTAAATATCCAATTTTTACATGTATCTCTGACAAGAACTAAAAGATTTCACTTACAAGAGAAAACCTTTTATTCTGTAACTTCATGATCTCATTAATTTCTTACAGAGCATTATAAAGGATCTTCATCATGAGTATGAGTGAGCAGATGAAATTCATTGTTCAGGAGCTGAACAAGGAACCTTTCAACAAATCCTACAATTTGATTTCATTTGATTCGTTGGAGCCCCTTCAGCTGCTGCAAGTGCTCAATGATGTCTTGGCAATGATTGACCCAAAGGTTAGTAGTAGGCATTCTGAATTTGACTTCAACTATAATATAGCTATTGTAAATGGAATTGTATTGTGGAAAGAGGACAAAACAGAGAGTATAAATTTCTATGGAAGGATGGCACAGTAGGTGAACTGGCCTTGACCTTACAAATCAGTGCATTTGTCCCTTCAGTTTAATGAGTAGTAAGCCAATGGAAAGACAAAGAAAATTTGGGCCAGTGGTTCAGTTTCCGAAATATAAAGACATGTTTATCTTTGTTATCATACTCTTCAGCCCCCTGTAATCTACCTCAACTACATCATGTAGAGGAACATCATGCTATTAAATAGTTTTGATCGAGCAAGGCTTACATTGATTTTAGACTGTCTTTACTGTCTGCTAGATTTTATATCATCATGATCAGAAATTCTTTCAATTTATTTTACGGTGAAAACTTTCAAAAGATGACCGTTTACTATATCCTTTCATTGTAATCTGCTGGATGACTTTATCATCTACCCAGTTCCTTTCTTTCAGCAGTGACATCATCACAATGATTGTTACAAATTCTGTTTGTTTTATTTTGCTGTCACATCAGATCTGTCTGAAATGTTGCATCCTTTATTATGTATTGATTAATGCTGTGACTAGAGGAAAAAGAGATACCTCATAATGAATTATAGTAGGTATTTTTAAATGGAGAGATTATTGTTGTACTTGGGCAACAATAATGCTTTAAAAATTGATTGTTGTGCCATTTGATTTTCATCGTGACATTACACTATGGAGAGTTTATGCTCACAGTTTACTAAAAGATAATATTTATAGTTGGGACAGTATGGATAAATGTATATGTTTGGATTTTTAATGTAGGATTATTCTCTTTCAGCAAAAATTGGATATCCGCGAAGAAGCCCCTGATCAAACTGCAGTGAGGATATTTCAGATTTTAAGAGTGCTGAAGTACAAGCCTCCAGATCATGTCAATATGTAAGTGAAAGGATGATTAGTTGAGATTAGGGGTCAGGGAAGGCCTCCTTCTAAATAACTGAAAAAGACGTGATGATTATAGTTTTTTCTTGAAAACCCAGTAGAGAACATTATGGATGCCAAAGTTAAAGTCATGCATCACTAAATAGATTTAGTAGATTTTTATTGGTTTATAAAGATGGGATTGAGTGTGTATATTTCAATTTCTAAATTTATACCGAAAATTTGAGAGGAAATACTGCAGTGCAGCAATATATTTTAATATCTATATTTTTAAAGTAAAGAATTGTATGTTCAATACTGCCTTTGGCCGGAATCAGTCTTTCCAGTTTAATACTTAGATATTAGCCTTTTCTATTAAAAAAGTCTTTAACAGATATTTTCAAAATAGCACATGCAAACTGCTCTCCTAGGAACAAATATTATTTATAGTTTTGGGTTAAGCCATAATAAACCCCACTGAAAGATGTGAACTTTTGTTGTGAAATGGTATAAAAATTCTAATCTCTGTCTATCTGAGTATTCTATTAAGGCACTGTGATCAAACGTGTTGTTGTTACATTATTGTCCATCAGGAGTGAATTCCGAGCTGGTCTTGTTCAAGGTGAGAAGCCAGTAATCTTCCCAATCCTAGAGTGGCTACTACAGAAGGTTCCAGAACTGCAAAAGAGGGCCTATTTGGCTAAATTTTTAGTAAAGATTGATGTACCTCCTGAAATCATGCAGGATGAAGAAATCAATTCCATTTATATACAGGTGAGTTTTAGTTTCAGGCAAGTAAAAGTAATATTCAGAAAGACCATTTGAAATTTTGTAGACTAATCTATTCTTAAATTGTTTAAACTGATCTTTTTCATCTATTTTGATAGTTTATTTTATATACCATAGTTTAGTGAGCTTTGGTATTCTGTGCTCATGAGCATCACAAATAGTAATGCCAACATCAAGAGTCTGCAATCACCATAGCATGATGGACAGAAATTAAATGAGATATCCCCAAGGAAGTCTTTGAACGGATGCTTGAAAGAGTGATGTCTGATCAGTGATCTCTGATATCCCTTACCTCAAGCATTTATTTACAAAAAGATCCAAGGACAACAAAGGGGCGGACGCCAGTTCATTCTCTGTCTTGGGAAATGCATGCTGTGGCCTCAGCCCGAAATTCTCTGTCTTCACAACTGAGATTTGCGTCATCAATATGGCATAGATACCATTAGTAAGTCCACACAGCAAAAACTTTCTGATCACTTCAGACTCCCTGTCCCTACTCCAAGCTCTGAATAACCCCATTTTTAAGGATGATAGAGTAACTCACCTCCTGCAATGCCTTTAGAGTCTGTTTAGCTTGGATTTGCATTCTCCTGGATACCGAGTCACATAGACATTGCAGGAAATAAGGCAGCAGATTCCATTGACAAGGTCAGACAGATTTTAGATCACCTGGATAGGTGATCCCTCATTGGATCTCAGGCTGAAATCCACTTCTTGAGTCACTCTCTAAAAGATCTTTTTGGCAGGACAGAGCCACAGGCTATCTTCAGTTTTTATGCCAGATTTGAGAACAGCATCAGAGACATAAAACCTGGAAAGCATGTGGTGGTTCACACAGCAAGCTGCGTTTGGCTTATATCCATCTTTTGTTAGTTTTGCTATGCAATCTTTGATTATCCTAATTTTTATACACTTTTTGATATTCTTTTCATAACTTGTAAAGGCATTGTCTATAAGGTATGATACTTTTTATATACTTCGTTCAAATTTTTTGACATGTAAACATATCCCACTACGCTAGGTGTAGTATAGCACTAATGTGCTGATGTGCACTTAAATCCAAACTCAAACAAGAAGCATTTCTAGAAAAATGTATCCATGTTATAGCAAAAAGATGCAAGAAATGAGGCATAGATGAAACCTCAGAAATTTGCTGGAGTTTGAGAGGAATTGCTTTGTGTTTTTCTGTTGTCAAGTTATTTTACCTTAGTGAAATAGAAATTAACAGAGATGTATAGAAATTCAGCTTACTTCACATTTTCATGGCCATAATAAGCTTATTACTTTCCCTTCAGCTCATTTGAATGTTATGGTATTGTAATTCGCCCAAAGTAATGCTACAGTACTGGAATTCAGCCCTAATAAGCATATCTCATAATTCATTTCTGTGCATACTGTAGCATTTATCATACACACTGATTGCAGATAGTCCAGAGTGATAGCTGACTCTAAGTAGTCTTCTGGTTATGTTTTGTGATTATCTCTGAAAGTAAACATTTTTGGGTTTTTTGTTTGTTTGTTTGTTTTTATAAATAATCCTGTGAAGTTTGTGATTGAAACAAAGATAGAGTTGGGTGGTTGTACTGTATCAGTAGAGTAAATTTAAAAAAAAAAATTAGTTCTGTATCTTCATAGTTACATCATGCAACTTCTTTTTGCTTTTCAGTATGAGGAACTGATGGAACAATTCAAAGACTTGCACAAACAGGCAGAGCAACTGAAGAATTCTGGTTTCAACACTTCGGAGATCCGCAAAGATATCACTAATATGGAGGAGGAGAAAGAGCAGCTCATCAAGAGAATTGAGAGGCTGCGGAGAAAGGTAGAGAGCTGATTGTGATAAAGTTATGCTTATGGTTGTGCTGTCAGTGGTAGGGCTGTGTCAAAAGCTCTGGACTCAACTTGTAATAGGGCCTGACATTTGGTAGATGGAAAAGACAATGTACACATATTTCCTGGCTGAAGCCAGTTAAATTCTGATTCCAAGTATAAACAGCATGTAAGTTATTGTCAGATTGATAGGGATTTGAGCTGCAAACAGGCAGTTGCCTTACAGGCTTCCCTAGATGTTGGGAACGTACTCGTGCTTGGGTGTATTGGGAAGTAGTAGTCAGTTGTGAAGCACTTACTTCAGGCAATTACTCTGTTGGAGTGAGCACTATAATCCCTCTCTATCAAGCACATTTCAGACTGATAAATATGTCTGAAATGTTGAAATCTAAGAAAGGATGGTTCCAGGCTGGACATACAATATAAGTACTATATGTTGGTTTCTCTCCCTTTTTTTTACTTCTTTTTTTTTTTTTTTTTAAATATCCTGAAAAGATTCTTTGTAATGACATGTTTAGTATGGACAGGGTGTGGGCACACAATTTAAATGAAGATTTTGTGAATGAAAGACCAATCCTTTGAAGACAAGTTCTAAAAAGTGGTCCTGCCTGAATTTTTTCAGGAATTGCTTTTGACTTGGAGTGTGGCTTTTAATACATTGCTCTAAATCAGTTTTTCTTCTTCTTGGCCATTTTTTAGCACATTCATCTGACTTTCACAGACAATATTTATAAAATGTTATGCCTACGAACAAAAAAGAAGAAAAGGACATCGATTTCTTCCTCGTAGATTTATGAATTTGTAGTTATTGATTAGCATTTTAACATACTGTGCAGTTTATAAAATATTCATGATGAGCAAAATAAAGGAATGGTAGTCTATACTTTAAAAAAATAACAAAATTTGAGACAGATTTCAGTTGTCATTCTGTGATTTAGAAAAATAAACATTAGAACAAGTTAATGTTTCAGATCGAAGTACACATGATTAGTTGTGCTAGTTATTAAGATTTTTCAGATGAGCTTAACACGAGATTTACATAATGTAGGGATCTCATTTGCTTGTAGTCACTTGTTTTCTTTTTTTTTTAAATTCATGTCATTGTAATGAAATTTTAACAGATGAGATACTATGGTGAGTAATGAAGGGAGAAAAATGGAGAAATCTAGATAGGAATAACGGAACACATCATTGTTTCACAGGTGGAGTCCCATCCTAACTCCCAAAAGATGATGACAGTGGCCAAAAACTTGCGAGTGGAGAGAGACCGAGAAAAGAGACTGGCAGCACAAAAGCAAGAACAGCAAACAGCTGTAAGAAAATGTCTTAGTGTCATTGGTAACTAGGAGGGAAATGATTTTGATTGTGTTACATTTTAGGAGATTTTTGTCTACCACCATTTTTTCCATACCAGGCACATGTGGGGAACTTTGTCATACCTGTCACATTCAAAAGTGGAACAAAAAAAACATACAAAATACAAACTGAAAAGCTGAGGGGAAAAAAAATAAAAATACAAAACATAACAGAAACGAAAGAATTTCAGCAAAAAATGATGTGAGATGTTTCACAGATTAGAAGAAAACAATAAGATAAATATTTTCTGAAAGATGTTTTCATTTCTGAAAACAAGACAATCACCCATATGCAAAGTCATTGATAATTTTTGAAGTGCTCTCATTGCCATAACATATTATTTAAATTGAAGTCAACCCAAATTAGTCCAGTTTAGTCTCAGAGATTAGAGAGATGAGAATCTCCAGATGCCAGAGGTTAATTCAGGTCTTATGTCTGTATCCAGATTTCTCACCTGGACCAGAGAATTAAGAGACTGGAGGCCCAACTGAGAGACATGAGATCAGCCAGTGTCGGCGCTTCCGCTGACTGTAAGGATGGTTATATATCACTATTTCTTGACTTTTTCATACAGATTGCTAGTGCTTGACCCAATTTGACAATTCACTGATGTTCTTTTCAATTGCATATATTACTGTTCCTCTTTTCATAAATCACAATTTTTATCAAAAATGACAGACTGCTGTTCACTTCTCATTTAGTGCCATAGATTGATGATATTCCTTACAATTTTCCAACTTTGTATGTATTAAAAAAAAAAATAAGGCAAGTTTAATTTCACTGTATCATTGGTTATAAGATCAGGAACCAAAGTGGGAAATAATTTGTCATACAAAATTTTGAAGTTGTGTTTCTCCCATTTTTGTATCTATTACCTAAATGCTACTGAACTACTTTTGCCAGCTATGATCCGCAAGTTGGATGAAGAGACTAAGACCAATGGCTACATAGTCCGTGAGCAACTGCCCAGGGATATAGGTCAGAAAAAGAAATTGATACAGAACCTACAGAAAGTGGTCTCGGTCCCCGCCATGGGTCATTCTGACCTCGAGGAACTGAACCACCAGGTACAGCAACATAAGGAAGACAAATGTTTTATTTGTCAACCAAGAAAATGTATACTGAGTATATAATTAAGCATAAACATTTATATTTAAATAGCTGGACTATTAAAACACAAAGACATCCACACCAACATTCATTCATCCATCTACACACCAACATTCATTCATCCATCTATTCATCCATTCTTGTACATGAGCCTTTTTTATTACAGCCAGCCAGATTACAACTTCTGCTAAGCACCAAGCCCATGAGGTATAAAATAAGTATTGAAAAGAAGGGATACATCATTTATGGTCTTTTTGTGCGAAGCATGCTGCTAGAAAAATTATGAAAAACTTATGACGTATGAAAATGTTTTCTTCATATAATGATCATTCTGTCACAATATTTTCATTCTGCTTGTTTCAAAGACAAGTTACATAAGTGATCTTTTCCTTGTTTTTTTGCAATGCTTATGCCTGGCAAAGCGAATAAGTTAACTGTATAATGATTCATTGCTTGTACAAGGATTAATCCTCAATCTCCAAAGTGTATATCGTATTGTAAGTCAGTTTTGTTTTTATATATTTTATTTTTCTCCTGAAGTTGGTCATATATTTCACACCACCCTGTAGATATCAATTAAGTCATCATTCAGTAAATCATCAATCAAACTATGTATTTTTAAAAAATTATTTTTGCTCTTGAAGTTGATTATATTTTTCATGCTTTGAAGACAGCAGTAAAGTTATAGTAGTTATATAGATGATAAATCAAACTGATAAAGAAAAAAAAGATGTACAGAATCATCTTAGGGCACTGTTCCTAAACTTTGATATGGGAAGAGTTTGAACCAGATATTCGTGACTTGCCATCAAGGTAGAGCATAATCATGATGCTTAGTTAGTTAGAGACCAACTGTGTACTCTACCAGTGTCAAAGAGCCTGACTGGTCAAAGACTGGTCACTCATTATACTTTGTACTGAAATAATGGTATTCCAAACATAAGTCAGTATAGTGATATTGCATATGAGACACGACATGATGAAGTCAACGCTCATGAAACTGGGCAACCAGAGAAATCATGATTTTTTTCAACAGTGAGTGATTTTTTAATGCAAATGTGTCATGTTTTTTTTTCTGTATCCATTTAAATATGTATTTTGAGTTACATTTGCTTAATTATATTGAATAAAAGTCCAAAAGTGACATGAAGATAAATAAGCATGAACAAAATTGATCGGTCACTTTCTTATTAAATTCAGCTTCAGCAGCAAGTCAGCTCCTGATTTCATGGCATTTTTCTCACGTTATAGTACATTAGAATACAGCGTTTTATTGTGTAACTATTACGTTATCATAGGGAAACCCTGACACTCCAACAGGTTTTAATCTCAATGTTGGGGGCCACCAGAGACTTGAATGTATCAATGTTTACAAATATCTGAATATCAATTGGAAAAAATGGTAGTTAAAACTATCTTGACTGAGGGTACAATGAATCAGGCATGACAAAACAACAATATCAATCTGTAAACATTGTAGGTTTATATGGAAATAGTTCTCCAGTGTTCAGAAATGTTTTACATAGCAGTAGAAACAGGTGGAATGTCAGATTTTCTTTGATGACATCAATTGTCTTGTGTAAGGAATGACAGTTTATGCTTTCAGATAATATTGTATAATACAAGAACTATGCAGCTGCACTTTTTACTGTTTGAAATAGAACTCGAGTGTTGAGAATGATGGGCAAGTCTTTGGTCAAGTTTATCTGTGGATACTTTTAGAGTTAGGTCTTCTAAATTGAAGATTAGATAGACATGAGCCTGTATGTATGTGTTTCCTTGATAGATGAAGAAAATGTTGCTGTTTTGTTTCCAGATCAATGAACTGAATGCTGAAGTGAACCAGCTGATTGAGAAGCGAATGAGAAGCGGTGAACCCACTGATGACAAGCTGTCTCTTTTTCGGCAGCAGGTAGGTCTAAGGTCAAGGACTCAACATTCTCTCCCTGCCTTCTGTCTCTTGTTTTGTCTGTGCTCTTGTGGCATTGAGTTTCAAGGGAGGTGATGTTGCCATTATGGGATCAGCTGTTTCATTTGAGCAACAGATAGCTGGTTTCTTCTCCCTGTCTTCTACTCTGTCCAGCCACCACATCCTTGGTCATCCGCTGCCTCTGCAATCAGACTTTTTTTTTTAATATTAAAGGCTATTGTTGCCCTGTGTCCATGTGGCATTCACATAACCTGCTGACTCCTTAATTCTTTGATGATCTGTGGCTTCAGTAACTGGTTTAGTTTTGCACATTTATTCTGACTACTTGAATCTGCATGTATGGCTATGAGTTTTGTTTAATCTATCCCTGAAAAATTGTCAACATATTTTTGCTATGAAATGCATTTTCTGTGCTGATCAGCAATCTCTCAATGATTTATTTGATCGTTTTCTCACAGTTTATCTTAGTTCTACATAAACATCACAGTTCCAGCTGCACCAACAAGAAAACACCTCAGACTTGTAGGCATGTAAGGGGTGATTCTTTCCTGTCTCAAGCCATGTCTCAGACTTGTTTTCATAAATATATATTTTTTGTTTTTGTTGTGGATTTAACAATCTTGATATCAACACGCTAGCCCTTTGAATATGGAAAGTCTGAAAAAATGTGCAAACTAAACCAATTATTGAAGCCACAGATCATCAAAGAATTAAGGAGTCAGCAGGTTATGTGAATGCCACATGGACAGAGGACAACAACAGCCTTCAATATAACAAAAAAGTGAGAATTTTCCTTCCAGTGTAGTCTGAGGGTAGACAGATAAAAATTATGTTTGACTGGCTGGTCATCGCCTGAAAGAACGACATAACAGTGAATGAAGTCAGTCTGTCCACTAGTTGTGAAAAATGTTGATGTTATGGAAAGTTTGCACTGTTGTCAAAAAGGACTTTGATGGACAGTGTCAGTCCCAGTGTAAGCTCTAGCAGGCCAGGACCAAAACAAATAGTTGCCAATTGTCCACTCATTGTCATCAGTTATAGCTGAACTTAATGTATGGGTTGCTACTATTAATTTGCCTGACTTTTGCCTAGAATACATTTTTTTCAAATGTGATATTTGTGAATGGATAGAGCTGTGATATATTTCACATTCTAGTAATGATAATATTTGTGTCATATGTTTACAACTGTCTGTAACTCATATTCTTTTTTTTTTTTTTTTAATAATATGCCCATTTTGCCATTCATTTTGCTTCAAGGTCAATGATTGTCACAATATTGAGTCAGTTAGTCTTTCACAGCCCAAACTGATTTTACCCCTTTGTTGTTTATAAATGATCTTTCATCTGTTATCTGAATACATTGTTTTGTGACAATTGTTTCATCTCTTTGTCTTGTCTAGGCTGCCATTATTGCACACAAAAAAGAGGCCGCTGCTGAGACACTGAGGGCAGCAAGAGATGATCTTAACCGCCTGACACAGGAGGTGGAGCAAAAGAGGGAGTTGGTGAGCTCAGTGGAAGGAGCGGAGGTCCTGAAAGGAGAGGATGTAAGTATGACAGTGTTTTTGTTATCTTTAACACAAATGCAACAGTTATCTTCTTAATATATATTAGTTCATTTGTGATAAAGGGTTTTAGCAAATTTTGTCATGTGTCCAGTGAATTAGATAATTTGATGATATACCACCTATGGTGTGGTAAATGTATTAATCACATTTATGATATTTCCCTTGTGTAATTTGCTGTGAAAGACCAGAGTTATAGGTCATTTGTAAAAGCAGAATGATTGAACATATTCTGTCAGTGGCTTTTTGAAACATTGTAAAACATATCCCCTTACTGTATCTGAAGAATACAAGTAGCATTGTAACTCACTAGAACTGATAGCATTAAGGACAAATCTCATATTTCTAAGAAAGAAATATGTATGTAGGGAATTCCTGAAATCAACCTTCTAAAACATGGATTAGTATTTAAAAGAATATGATAGTACTCGTTTAAGACAACTGAATCATTCATTATCATGGGACAGTGGCAACATGTTGATTATTTGTTGTAGACACATTTATGATGGAGTCAATGAATGAGTGTTGACAGTTAATGCATTCATCCATTTCAGTTCAAGCGCTATGTTAACAAATTGCGCAGCAAGAGCACAGTGTACAAGAAGAAGCGTGCTGAGTTGGCTGAGTTACGCGCTGAGTCAGGTGTGTTGACACGCACAGAGGAAATCTTGAAACAGCGAAATGAGCACATCAACAGACAACTGGTACATAACCTACATGGAATAATTCTCTTGTTCAGATTTGTCTACCAGTATTTAATCAGCACATTCACGCTGCTGGACAGTTTATCTTTTTTTTTTATTCTTGTTTGAATTCTTGGCATTGAATTTTTATTTATTTTTATAAAATTTTTATAAAATGACATCAGAGGAGAGATGATGTCAAAATGTCCTGTTTCATTAACTTAAGAACTCCGGTCTTCAGTCATGTCATATTTTTTCAAAGACTGTGCAGAGACAAAAGTTTCTCTATTGACATATCAAGGGCATCACAATGTAAAGAATCATGATGTAGATCTCAAACTTGATCAGTTGTCTCCTGTCATATATGGCTAACTTTTAAACACCATGCACATTTGATGCATGCAGTTATCAGAGTGTTAGACAAATTCATATCTGCCATCAGTGATACGCTTATCAAGTTGCAGTGATGTTTGCTGAGTCCTGCCATGTCTGATGCTATGCATGTTATGTCAGTATATATGTGTATTTGAACGTGAATGTATCTTGCATGTCCACTGTGTTTCCTCATCTGTGAATAGAACTTCACGTTGAGGACAAATAATGTTTTTTTATCTTATCTCATTTTATCTTATTTTATTCTGCCTTTCTGTTTGTGTCCAGTCAGTACTGGAGAGAAAAAAAGGTGTGGCAGGTTACAGAGAAACTCAGGAAGAACTGGAGAAAGTTTCCAGCATGAAGAGTGAGCTGGACGAGATGAAAGGTCGCACACTGGATGACATGTCCGAAATGGTTCGACGTCTCCATGCTGAGATTGCTGACCGGAGAAACACCCTGGCCCCCATTTTGAGAGAGATCCGCCCTCTCCGTGAGAAAGTGCAGGTAACATTTCTTAATGTGTCCATTTTCTTGTATGTCATACGACCAGGTAAAATGAGTGTGGTGTTGAATTTCTCTTGTATAAACTTACTGATCTCAGCAAATAGGAAGATTAATGAATATGCTTTACTTCTGTGAAAATTTTACTTAGTTATATCTTCTGTATGAAGATTTTCACATTCAGAGTCGTGTTTAACCCTTTGCTCAGTAAAATCCTATTTTCTCAATGAAGTCGTCTTTTACATCAACCTCATAGAAGCTAGTCCTTGCTGACTGTTCGATTCATCCGTCTTTGTAAACTTTATCAGTTTCTTTATATCACAATTACCTTGTTTCCAACACTGTGTACTGACATTAAAAGGGTCAATCAGTACAGGAGCACAGATCCTTGAAAACTATCATTAAGTTGTTTTGTCTTTTACTCTTCTTTCAATTTCGCACCAATTTGACAAATGTGTCCTCTTTATCTCAGCCTTGTCTGCACACCTCTGGCAATTCCTGGGCCTGTCTCTGGATTCTGCCAGTTGTGAGTTCTGTCGTAGATGCTCATAAAATGGAAGATATGACCTGTTTATTTGCCGTTTGCTTCTGTGCAGTTCGGTTTAATCTTCTTTTTTCTTTTATCAACGGAATCTTAATTGTCTTAACTGTCAATGCTGTTGTTTTAAGAAAATTGTGACTGAATATTTCAGCTTTTTTGTGTGTGCTGTCTTATATTTGACATATTTGTTCTATAAATCTACAACAAAACTCATAAACAGCTTATGGACTCATTGGCACACATTTGTTGCATAAGATCTGTTTCTACTTATATAATGGTAAAAAAACTGTTTATGTTTGAAAATCCACACCTATATTGTTTCCTCATTGTCATTTATGTTTATCTCTAACAAGAGGATGAGAAATGAATAGTAAATTTGCAAGAGTGTTTGATCCGAATTGTACGTTTGATAGGATGACACATTATACTATTGTTCTTCCACTTCCGTTCCCAAGCATCCAAAACAACGAAGATATTTTTTTTAAGTAACGCAGAGTTTAATCATCCAAAACACCAACATTGAGGTGTGCATGCTTGCCAGCCAACACTTTGAATCACAAGGTAGTAAAGTTTTGACCTACCTAAAAAAAACATCTCCCACAAAGACCATGGATTGGCTGCTAATAAGGCAAGATGCCTTCAAGAAAAATCATGAAATATTATCCATGTATGGCCACTTTAGTATGAAAAATAACTTGATCTTGTGTTCTCATGTTACATTTGTTCGGGTCATGAAAATCTGGCGCTTGGACAGTTTGTTTTTCGTTGATATGAGATTTTTTGTCCGTATAGAAAACAACTAGATGTTTTTTTTTCTCAGGAACTTACGCCAGAGTACGAGAGCAAGAAACAGGTGTATGAGAGACAGCAAGCCGGGTTTGACAGTAACATGAGCAAGCTGGAGCAAGAGGTCAGAGGTTACCGAGAGGAATGCAAAGCGGAGGAGTCTCGTTATCACTACCTCAATTGTATGATGAAGGTGAGACAATTTTTGGGTGGACTTGATACTTGATTTCAGCTTGTTTTCAGTCTTCTTTTCCCTTGCTTTAGAACTTTTTGAAATTCTCTCCCTGCTTTTGTCGTTTTTTTTTGTTTTTATTTATCAATTTTTTTTTGTTTTGCTTCTTTTTTTTAAGCTTTTTCTAAACTTCATGAATTCTCCCCCCCCCCCCCCTCCCCCACACACACATACACACACTTTTTTCTGTCTTTTTTTTTTCTTTTTTATTTCTTTATCCGTTCATTCATTAATTTTTAAATTTTTTTGGCCATTTATTCATTTACCCATTAACTCATCATTGATTCAGTCAAACATTGATCCATTTATCTATCCTTCCATCCATCTATCATTCCCTCTATTGCTTTGTATTTTCCTCTGATCTGTCATCTATCCATCTATTCTTGAGTTCTCTTGTCTGCCCCAGGTTCTCAACATACAACAGGTCAGAGTAGCTGCAGAAATGAAGGCTTATGTGTCATCGGATCAGCAGGAGAAAAAGAAAACATTTAGGTAAACATGTTTGTCTGTAGCCAGTAAGTTATTTGCCATTTCTCTCTTATGTAGTGCACTCTGAACAGTTGGATCTTTTTGAATGAAAGAAAATGTGGTTGAGCTAATGAGATGTCATGCTAAAACAAGAAGGCTGGACCTAATACTTGCACAGTGATCTCTGTTCTGTCCCAATGTGGCCCTTTGTGTGTTTTTAGGATGAAATAGATGATGACGACAGGATTGCTGAGATTTATTACTTCTAGACATCATGCTATACAGCACTTATGTGAAATGAGTTCTCTTGATATGTGTAGAAGGCCCATAGGGGCTCTACAAATTAATTACTCTTTGTGATTGTCTCTCTTGCTCAAATTGTATATGATACTCATTAGCGAAATCTACATCTTGGTTGACAGTTTGTGGCCACCATCAAGACATGTTTAATCTGCAGAAAAATTTTACGTTGGACTCTACTGCAATTGCTTTCATAAATAAGATGTGCAGAAAACCCTGGTCTGGTGATCCTGGGAAATGAATAACTGGCTGGCAGTTTTTCTCTCAATATTAAAAAATGAAGGTAGCAAATGAAATGTTCACGGGTTTGGAGGGTTCTGAATGTTTTTGCGGTACTTAATGGTTTTCTTTCCCTCTCCCAGAGAGATTTATTCCAGGAAGATTCAAGAGCAGGAGAATCTGAGCCGAGGTCTGCGAGAGAGACAGAAGACAGTCAGAGAGAACCATGAGCCCAACATGAAGCAGATGAAAATGTGGAAAGATCTGGAAAGGCTGCTAGAATGCAAGGTGCACTGCCTGGATCAGGTGGGAATCCATGGAACTTTGATCTGACATTGTGTATAAGATGAGATAAGAAAATGTGGGAGAGAGTCATTCATCTTCATGCTGAAATTTGCTGACCAGAGAAATACACTGGCCCCTATTCTCTTTTGTAAAAATCCTTTAATATTCTCATGTTCACACTTACGTGGATAAACTCTAAGATAAATTTGTCTGCAAATCGAAATTCCCTTCACAATTTGTGAGACACAGTATGCTTGCAATATACATTCACACTCGCATGCACAAGGACTGAAATATCACAAATAACCTTAGAGTATACTAAATAAAACCTACTGCGATTTGATATGTGAATTGCTGATGGCAGAAATAAATTTATGTAACATTATCGATTAGTTCTTACCCACAACAAACACCTACTTCTCTCGGAATATTTTAATGGATTGTGAAGCTGCTACATGCAGTCTTCCTAAATTATGAAAAGTTTGGATAAAACTGTCTTATAAAAGGCTGTTTATGAGGCAGTTGCATAGATAGATTTTCCTTAATCAGATAGTTAATTAACTCTTTGGACATAGAGACCTCAGGCTCCCCATGTCACAAAAAAAAAAAAACAATCTGCAATATGAACAGTAACAGCTAATATGTGCAGACTGAATCAAAACAAGACTAAATCTGAAGTGAACTAGTTTAGCCTTTGCCAGAAAGACATTTTCATCTTCAGTTTCACAGTGCAGTTATCAAAAATGATCATTTATCAGTTGATGACTGAGTTGTTCTTTCCACTAAATATGTATAAACACTGGAGAGAGGCTTCCCCATTGATGGGAAACAGAACTGGAGAAACTTGAGAGAGATCAGAAGTAAAGAAAATCCACACCTTCCTATAGAGTTTCCTCATTGTCAGAAAAAAAAAAATGGTAGAAAGGGGTGTGAACAAAAATCTGTGGAATGTAAATTCGCTTGCCCTTTTTATAGAGAGAAGAAAAATTAATGGAAATGAGAACTGGATATTCATTTTGTTCTTTTGAAAGAAAAGCTGGGGACTTGAAAGGCTCAATTATTATTGACAGTGTCTTTTTGATCCACAGCTGTCCAACATTGGAGCATCGACTGGTGCCAACATGATGGGAGGCTACGGAGAGTCAGCACCCACCCATCTAGAGGAGGACAGACTCGTCTTGTAGATCTGATTGCCTAATATATGCATCCTTTTGTTTTTTTTTCTATTAACTCACGATACCTCCCAAAATCATAGGGAGGATTTTCAGTCCGTCCTTCTTCTCTGTTTTCAACACTGGGAAATATTTTAAACTAATTCTTTCTTTCTTTTTTTTTTTTTATCATTTCCTTTTCATGATTTGTATTTTTTTTCACAATGTCTGTGTGCCAACGTCAGTGGTTTGAATATCTGAGTGGATATGAGTGATCTGAGTCAGATCTATCAGCCATCCATTTGTTGTTGGAGATAAGGAAATCAGTTTGTTATGTGAAGATTGTGATTTCAGAGGCACAAAATCAAAACATGAGATAGCAATTGTCTTTGTGGTTTGTTGCCTGAGATCTCCTTTGCTAGTTTCCTATCTGTGAAACACAGCAAGTTTAATTGCAGTTACCCATATCCATATCCATATATATCCAGTACTCAGTACATTCCAATGACAGGTGATTGTACAGCAACTTTCTCTTTGATCACATGCAGGCACACAATAAATAGAGGAGATATCCAGTAATTAAAAGATTTTGCAGTTCATTATCGGCATCATCATCTGTCACCATTTCATTGCCAGATCATGGAGGAAAGGTCTCTACCCAGCCCCATATTGAAATGATTTTACCATTATGTGTCATTTCCATCAGTAGTACCTCATTCCTTATGTATTCATCCCCTCTTGTCCATGGCTCATCCATTATCCTCTTTTCCTTGTGGATTCATCCAGCCTGTCTCTGATGATGATGGAAGTTAACTGTCTCAGTGCCTGTTCTATTCAGTAACAATCCTTCCAGTTTCCTTCTCTACACGTATTTGATTGGTCATCCCACAGCTCTGCAATCTTGACTCTTATGTCACAAGTGCATTCTGAGAATGGCTCACAAGATCTACACTGTTCTGCAATAAATCATCCCCTTAGAATTGAAAGGTTCTGTTCAACAAGATGAAGTTTTAAGAAATTTGATCCCAAACTTTAGACCTTTCAGTTTGTGTCCAAACATACAGAGTTCTGTTTTTACGCAGGTGTATCTTAAGAAGATAGAGGGTTCTTATTTTGTTCTTATTTGTGTAGACTAGAAGAGCACCCACAGCCTCCGTGAGAGATTGTTTATATAGCCGTGTGACTTAAAGTGTATGGCAAAGCGTGCACACATCGATGTTGATATTTTGGTTGATGAAACTGAATCTACTCAAAGAAAATGTGTTTTGCATGCGTCATACTATCAAACGTACAATTCGGATCAAGCACCTTCACAAGTTTATTATTCAATTACTATTGCATTTTTAGAATAACGTCAAAGATAATAAGCTTTTTTCAGGTTTATGTACATAGAAACACACAGATCCATATGCAACAATGTTGTATGCCAAATTTCATATGTGACTCATCACAACAGTTCGGTCCACAAGGCACACCGGGCGATTTTGAGCAAATGGGGCAGAAAGGTTGGGGGGAGGGGGGGGGGGGGGGGGAGGTGCCAGGTGTTCAACTTTTGGATTTTTCCCCCACCCTCTTCTTCAAACCTCACTTTC
>JBCEWB010433291.1:0-16846 GCA_039654565.1 Peronia peronii | reverse complement strand
CCTCCCCCCCCCCCCCCCCCCTCTGTCGTCACCCCCTTCCCCTCCACCACAATCCTCCACCCCCATCCGCCTATCCTGTACCTCCTCCACTCTCTGAGCCATGCAAGGACTAGACGTTCAGCAGAGATTCATCCCAGAAGATTAATGAGAAAAATGAAAGGTCCGCCCCTATCGCTGCGACTGCAATGACCACTAGGTTGCCAAACCTTCCCCATTAAAGTCGCTTTTAACAGGTCCCACACAGACTAGGGGACTTTAAACAGGCCCGATTCAGAGAGGTCCTCACACCCCTCCCCCCTCGTCCTGGAAAATAACGGGTATCTTCACCCAATTGGCCCTCTGGCAACTTAATGCCTGTAAGAGGCTGATGGTATCAACGGTTAGCCAGCTCCTTTTAAGGAATGTTTATCCGTCTTAAGGTGTCCAGCATTGTTGCGACGTCCCCAGTACGACAGGTGGCACAGGAGATGGAGGGGCTGTCAAGGACGTGGTAGTGAGAGAAATCCAAATCCTGGACTGCAACATTTTCTTCTGAGGTATTTGGCAGCTATTCTGGCTTTCAGAATGCTGGCGTCCAGGGTGGCTGTAATACAGGTTTGAGTCTTCCCCTCCCGCTCCCCTTCGCCGTCACATCCTCCTTAAATAATCCCTTCTGCTTTTTTTTTCAAGTATTTTATTGGCGTGGCATGAATAGACATTTGTCACCTGTTACAGGTTTCCCATTTCATTATTGCCAGACACCCCATTATTAAGTAACAATATGCTTAAAAATCAAACATTGCAAAGCGTTCGTGTGCACATTACTCTCGCAATAAAAACAGTTAGAAGATTTATATTAATTTATCATACCCGGTTGACTGCGTCCTTGTCATGTACCACTCGTATAGATTCCACAGCTCTGTAAATCTACAAAGTCTACTCATTAATGACACTTGTCCTGGGTCCATGCATTAAAGATAAATGCGTATACTATAAAGCGTCCATGCTTTCATTTTCGCAATGACACTGTTGAGTAATGTATGTTAACTGATCATTCTCAATTAGTCAAACAATATACCTTACATAAATGTCATGATCTACAGCCAGTCATACATAGACTTCACGTCTTCTAACTCTTCAGACTGAATCTTCTCATATGAACGCTCCATGTACATAGGAAAATATCACAATAACGTATTAGCGTATGTCTCTTTCACAATTGACAGTTTAAGGACTTGTATGTTAATTAATCATCCATTAACCAAATGACATTCCTAATTTATCATTATCTACAGTTGATCAAAAGATTCCATAGCTCTTTATCTCTAAGAACTGAGTGTCTTTTCATAATGACACATATCTGGACTCCATGCATTTAGAACAATGTGACTACCCTTATACACTGTCAAAGACGACATGGTCATCTAGATGACCACTGGCCGCCAGCAATGGGAGCTGGGAGTTTTCTCTATAAATCTATCAAATTGAGATGCTTTCACTTGGTAAATGTGAAGTGACTGAAGCATACAGAGTATGGCCCGTAGCGGTGATCGCGCGCGCCACTGGCGCGCCACAGGTCTTCCTGATCCTACCCTGTCATTAAGGGACCATCCATCCTGGTGGGCATCACAGCTGACATTTCGGATACCGGCCCTGGCACGCGTCGGATGCAGCCCGCTGGACGGAGTGGACGTTTGACCATTCTCAATTGCTAATGATACAGAAAACTCTTTGATGCCTTTTGTCTGAGGACACAGGAATTCCTCCCGCCGCTTTCCTATCCCCGAGGTATTTGTGTAGAACTGTCTTTATTCTATTCTTGTAAACAAACAGTAGATTTAAGGGAGTCCACTCGCCCCCGTCTTTCCCATCCCTTCCCTAAAGTCATCTGTATCGAAATGTTTTCAGATCATTCTATTCTTGTAAACAAACAGCAAATCTGAAGGGTCTTCTTCCTTTCCCTGGACTGTGCTTACTGTGCTGTCCTGGAGAGTTAAACTGAAAGAGAATTAATCAGTGGAAAATCTTTGTCCCCTTCTTCTTTCAGCCCTCCCCTCACTGCATTTGTATCGAGATGTCTTAATTCTCTCGCCGAACGAACAATAAAATTTAAGGGTCTTCCCGTCCTTGGCCTGTTTTGTAATACTTCGGGAAGTCAAGATGAAAAGAGGGGCTAATCAGTGGAAACTGATCTGGTCAGGCCCGGATGATTCCGCGCCACGTGTAACACACACACAAAAAGGTCAGTCTAACCAAATGAAACCCACTGACTCTGAATTCAGTCCTATTTTTGGTCACTGTAACGCTAAACTGACTATAGACACGTTCACAGCTTCATCCGTTACACCACTAGTAATTATAGACTGCTCTAGCTTGTTAACTGCATTAACAGGAAAATGCTAGATCACCGAAACGATGAGATATACTGGACTCTACATACATGCCTAAGGCAGAGAAATGAACAGGACTGTAAATTCGCCAAATTCGCATTATCTACTGGCTCAGCGATCTGTGGTCTTCTATCTAGGTGGTATGTTTTACTATAGAACAAAGGGATCACTGAGGAATCTACAAAGACGCATGAAAAATTACAATGAAAGATGTAAGATACTTTGTACCAATATAAGTGCTATCACCAGAGTGTATAGTGAAGTAGATCGACATTACACAAGCGATGCTAGCGACGCATAATTTGAAATGTAAGAGTCGTCCTTGACAGAATCTCATAGGCAACAGTACATGATAGTGTCAACAATAACGACAACACCAACACAATTGCACTGTCTTCCAGATTTTATAATAAGCCATGCTCATCGAACATAGGAGGATTCAATCATGACGAGTCAGAGAGGACAGCCAACCTATTTTAATTGTCTTCTGGTGGGACATCAATGCCGCCCGCTTTTGTCGGCATAGAGGGCATCGTAACAGTAGTAATAACGATGAACAGGTGATATATGGATGCACTTAAATAGTACTGGTATTTTTTGACATTCATTTCTGCATCTGCGTTTTCAGATTTCAGTCACTGGGAATGAATATTTTTGGTGGAACTATAACTCCATTGCTAATATAACGTGATCCCTGTTAAACGTTCTATTGTTGTAATCTGCTGTTATAGATTTGGATACAGATGAAGCTGAAGTATAAAAATCTGGTTAGAGAAAAATCCTGATTTAGTATCCCTGGAAGAGTATGCATTTTTCATTCGGTAACAAGAGAAGCGTGGATATGTATGGAGAGGAGAATCACCATAACGAAAGTTGTGCAACAACAAAGCCAAGAAATGCCAGTAAAGAAAACTGCAGATCAAACAAAGCTGGATTTGTCATCTCAAGCATGGTCAAAGAGAGTTGCACTGTTAATACTTCAAATCTACTGTGCTAAGAGTCCTGATGAGACCCGATGCTAGCATATTCTGAGCCTCTAACAAGCAACCAGACAAATTCATGATTCTCTCTTTGAGTTTGTAGATATGCAACCATAAATCTGGCTTGATTCTGAGTTCTTCAGTAATGACGTATATGGAACTAAAGAGAGTAGATTGGAGCTCAGAGGTGCATATAGTTATAGCTCACTTGACTCGAGCCTCGAACTTTTGACGCTGAATTCGACCATCATTTGCGCGCTTGAGTCGTGGTGTGCAGCTATTTAAAACTACCGTACAGTTCTTGAATAGATGGACTTGGTTTGGTCTGGCAGTAATCGCAGACTCGGTTGTTTCGAGCTCCGGATCAGGCCTTGCCCGTCTTACTTCATGCTTGGTCTTTCTAAAGATCATTGTCTGTCTTGGATGTCCTTAAGTGTAATACAATTTTAATGTAACAATAGAAAAGAAAAGCAAAATAATGGGCATGCAGATACATAACAATTGCTATGAATATTTATTAAATGATTATCCCTCGCGGCTTTTCTTCTTCATTTCTACAGCAAGTGGAGAAGAAAGGTATCAAAGAGTAGAGATATATTGAGATCTCAAAGCAATGAAATGGTCTGTGCCCATGCATAGCAACAGAATGTCTTTCATTAGGTGAGGTAACAACACTTAAATGTGCCCATAAAAGCCTTGACGAGACACATCAAAGGTATGCATGCCATTATCTGTACCTGGGTGATTATCCCAATTTAGAGAATGCGAAACTTTTGGAACTACAGGTAGGCAGAAAGGACAATGGTCCCACTGATCTCGATGTGCTGGATTTCGCCATTGGGTCATGTTTGCCTGTATATATGAAACTGCTCACCTTTGATTCCAGTGTATTTTCGATAATCTCGTTTGTTTCGAGTACTATTGAGTAAAAACCAATCAT
Organism: Peronia peronii; assembly: GCA_039654565.1. Taxonomy (NCBI): domain Eukaryota; kingdom Metazoa; phylum Mollusca; class Gastropoda; order Systellommatophora; family Onchidiidae; genus Peronia; species Peronia peronii. The sequence continues at coordinate 12,557 of JBCEWB010433291.1, read as the reverse complement.
TCTGTTTTCTTTACTGATTTGTATTTTATCTTTTTAAGGTGAAATATATCAGATACTGCTTTCTGAAGTTGGGATTTTATGCGCTAAGTGGTTTAGTCCTAAAAATGCCATGGGAGAGATCTGCTCGAAGGCTCGTTCCCAATGACTATTACTTTGTTTTACAATTACTTTCCCACTAACGGACAACGCGATCTGCAATCAGCGATTTGCTTATCAACCGAGACAATGCTTTTTGCTTCTGCCTCGCTCTAATGCGGTTCGTGATTCTTTTGTCTACATGCATGTATATGAATGTATCTTGCAAACATGCTTAGTCTCAATAATTTGAATGGGATTTCTTTTGAGGACAAATAAGGTTTATCTTATCTTATCTATCTTATCCTGTCTTCAGGCTTGAGCTGTTATCTCTAGTACATTGCTAAACATCTTTACGGAAATTCTTATTTTCCACGAGTCTTTACACTTTGTTAGGGTTGGTACTGAAAACAGACTGTATATAAGAAGAGATACACAAATATGAAGGACCAGAGATAACCCAGATCAGATGGGTGTGGCTGTTAGTAACAACGTTTGGGAAACCAAACCTAAAGGACACACACTATCCACAATTCATGGTTTTATATGTTTATTTTTTAGCAACAACAAACAAATGTACAAATGAAGGATGTTTGTAACACATAAGATTCGTGATTTGCTATAATGTGTTTTACAGCACGTAAAAGCTGCAACGTGCATTTTTAATCATAAATTTCGCGAGGGAATAGATTTCCTACCCTGTTCTCAAAGATACCCGCCAGATAAAGATTGGGTCACATCTTATTTAATTTCCTTGTGCGTTTTTCTATTAGACCTGATGTACAGAAAATCGCATTTAGAAAGCGTAAAAGAGACAAGTAAAAGAAAGTTTAAAAAAAATAAAAAGAGGATAAATATCTGGAAGGTTAATAAGTATTATGATGTGAACAGTATTCAAGAAGATAGATAAGACAGCTATTCAGTGAAACACTGACAGTCGGACAGACAGGCCAGAGACCAACAGGTGAGCCGGCAAGTACTCGAACGGACACATAGACAGCTGCCCAGTAAACTAGCTAGGTAGGTATGTAGATGAATAAATAGACTGACAGAATGACAGATAGACAGACAGAGAAGGAGACAGACAGACAGACATCAATGGACGGAAAATCAAAAAAAGAGACAGACAATTAAATTGATAGTCCCATGTCACAGACAGAACTGGTGAAGAGACATTGTATACGAAGTCATTGATCAGAGACGCACGTTTGTTACTTTCTCCATGCCTACTGAAAAACTCTCAGCACACCGTTACAGCTGGAAATCCATTCGTTGCCGACATTATTGTTGTTCTGGGGGACATTTCAAAGTCAATGCCTGCAAATACAAAAAGTCCCCATGTCATTTGCCAGTAATATGGCGTCGTGGACGGTCGAGAAGAGGGTACTGGACTCATTGTGATTCTCAGTGTAACGTAGATATCTGACATGATAGGCTATTGATTAGCTAAGATCATACTCAGTTGGGTGCCATTCAGTGGATTTTAATACTGTTGACCAGAGCGACAAAAGGTTCTAGGATACGAAGAATGGCATAGATATTTGTTTAGAAAGACCCTAATGCCAGACATATAATATAATAGTGATGACTGCTGGCTCGTATCAGAAAAGATCGCTGGGACTCTTAGAGCTTTTTTTTTTTTTCATCACCTCCATTGTGTTGTTAGCTTTTTGGACGGCTTGTGCTATTCTTGCAGGGGTTCTAAACCTGAGGTGCCTATGTAGGAAATGCTATAATTTCAATGGAAAGCATGCTATATTATAAAAATATGTCATTCAGAATTCTTGTATTCCACCCTCTTCAGTTCAGAATAAATATATGATATATATATATGAAATCACTACAAATGATTGAAAACTGAAACTATGTTGGATGTTTTGTATCAGAAACTAGATTCAGAGCAGTGATCGTTAAAACAGGCCTAACATTTTCAGTCCGCGCAAATGACCTCATAGTTAAATTGTGGTAAATTCAACTTATCTAAGGACGATACTTGTAGTATCATTGTCTTAGGGAGTTAAGTCTGATGATGTGATAGTGTTTTCTGTATAAGGTATGGCAAAAATAAGAATGAAAATGCTTTCCTTTTTTTTTTAGTGATTCAATACGCCATACCAGTTACATACACACAAAACCAGACTCGTCACCAAACTGAGGACTTATTTAAAGCCCGGGTATTCCTACTCTCAGGATTGAGAGCGTACATTACACATAGTGGTAGACCATACGATTTAGTCAACCAGTTTGTTTCCAAGGTTGTCCTGCATCGAGAGGAATGAAAACCTCACTGTATGTGAAGGGGTGGGGATGGGGAGGGGGAGGAGACTTGAATGAAATCATTGTATTATGAATGTATTATGCAGGAGAGGGACGGGTGCGTGGGTTTGGAGGAGGTAGAGGTAGTGGTATGGGGAGGGAATAGGTTATGGGTACAGAATGACCTGTAAGTGGATTCCACAGTGGTAGATACTCCTTAGATGGGTTCTTAAGGCGACGATCGAGTGGTAACCTCGCGTTGAACATTTCAGACTAAAATTAAAACTGTAAGTTTACCACACAGATTAAAAAAAAAACAACAAACATTTCTGCTTGTCTCTTAGGTTTAAAATAAGACCCATACCATAGCATTTGATCAGATATAGCAAGACATTTAGGATGTGGTGGGATGGGGAACATAACAGGCCCTCAATATTGACATTTCTTTTTTCTTTCCTTGCACTTATCAGAAGAGGAGTTCTAAACGTGTTAAGATATAGTTAAATTTGCGTTTGAAAGAAGTGTCCGATTTGGTGCATGAACAATTTCATCGTGAGATGAACGATATAATATACCTTATATCTTACCTTGCTTTGCAAAATGAGCTGTACGTTTTTAGTGCGCATTCAGTGTGAATCAACTTTAAGTAACTGTCAGGCAATCTACTTACATAGTTAATAAATCAGCGAAAAAATCAATGAAAACAATCGGAAACTAAGAGAAAACAAAATTCTGTGGATTAGCCACTCATTCTAAGTGTCAAAAAGATATTTCCTGCCAAGTTGTACACGATCTTTATTGCAGCAAAAGAGTTTAAGATTTCCAAAAACCAAGAAAATGAATTGTGCTATAACCTGTTTGTTTACCCTGCTGTAATGTACAGGTTTGCTAGTGAGCCCATCAAAGAGACTGTCGTCTATTTTGCCAGCAATAAATAATGTTCTTATGTCAGCTACTTTTTCTATTCCTCTTCTTCTTCTCTCTCTCTCTAACTAACTCTTTCTCTTTCTCTCTCTTTCTCTCTCTCTCTTTCTCTCTCTCTAAACATGTATAATGGACTGACGTTGAAAAACTTAACGATTACTTAAAATAACAACAGAAACATTTTAGTAACAGGAGTCCTAATGTGAAATCGACACACCTTTTTTTTTCTTTCATTCTCATTTCAAGCCGTCTATATCCGGTTAGATTTGAAATATGTTCCTGCTTTGCTTTATCATTATTTTTTTTTCATTAGTTTTTAAATCTCTCAGAATCAAATATCATATAAATTCATATATCACAGTCAATCCCCATTTGTCATTCCTTGGCTTATGTAGTGAATACAGGACTTAGCAAATGATAGTCTGCAAAATGTTAGGTGAGGTCGCGGAGCTCTTGTCGAATGAACATAAAGCTTGAATAGAAAGCCATATGGCCCTGTGGTAAAGGTTGGGTTTTTTTCTGTATTGACATAACTGTACAGGAGTGCTCCACTAAGGCAAAAGCTAACGGTTATCTATTGTTGGTAAAGAGCCTTCGGTCGAAAGGCAATAAATAGCCATCTGTAGGTTCGTAAAGGTTCTGCTGAGTAGCTGAAATTGCACATCAATCGTGAAAAGACGTCGTACGTATAGAAAACGAGTTGGCAGGCATTTACAATATACAAAAGAAATGGATAAATGGAAGCTTGAGAAATATATGTTTCTTCCTTCAAAGGAAGGAGAAAACATACCGATGCATCTTTCCAATGTGGTAGCTGCGATTTATCATATTTTCACTTTCGCGAACGTAACGGGAAGCCAAGCCATTAACTGGGGCAAAGTAATCCAAGTGAAAGGAAAACTACTAGACATAGAACACTCTGCTATTTTTTATTGTCACTGATGCTTTGATAAAGTTTGAACCAGAGTTTATTTGTTGTTCTCTGCCTAGTTGTCAAACTTAGGTTATTGATGATGCCGAGAGAAGGAAAATCAAAATGATTTCAATGCTGATCTTTCTGGTGTCCCTGTCGAGTTCTGTTCTTAAGTCTTGGCCTCAGTCGTAGCTTAAGTCACTAAAGCAAACAAACTGGCTGGAATATTCTGATATTCTACTGTATGTAAAAATGAAATATAAGTATTCAAACTGGAATTTGTGGCATTTGTGCCTCATATCAGTGCAGTTATGTACAGACTGAACAATTGTTCTTAACCTTTGTTCATTTCCTGGGAACAGCCCATGGTCTAAAGACTTTCATTCAACTTGTTCTTCTATGACTAGCTACGCCTCCATTTATCATGCATGATTCAAATATACGTAGATCTTCCAGGCTTTCAGAAGATCCGAATATTATCGCTTATCCTCTCTTTTGGGTATTTTCATTCAAGAGATATCTAGCTCTCTAAATGCATCGCTTGTCCATCGCAATCTCCGGCAAATTTTTTTCTCTTTAGGCAACTGTTAGTCTTCCAGCAGCTCTTCACTTCTTGTGTTCTGAGCACGATATTCAGGAAATAAAGTATTTCATTGTGATTAGGATCTGCGTGTCGCATATAAGGATTTCATTGTCAGATCCGTATTTTGACAATTGAGTAGTTCATTAGATGCACCGCAAAATGATACATGTATTTCAAATTCAGAACAATTATGGGAATTAATAGCTGTCTTGTCTGTACTTTATACATGTGCAGATGATTTCTTGATCAGTGACAGTGCCGCTCCTGAGTCCCGTTCCTTCCCTGCCCCCCCCCCCCCCTCTTTTTCCAACCCCGCCCCCTCTTCTGAGTGAACATAATGAGTATGAAGCAATGCTTCCACTGTGTCTACCACTCTACTATTTTGGAACCAGAATTGTACTTTATTTTGCCTGAGAAATATCGGAAAGCATTTCACCTAGACGAATTGACATAGACGCCCATACAACCCACCTACACTATGGCCTTTCAAATGTTTATAGTAATGCACTAATATCAGCAGAAACACACAATCATACACACTTGAGGCATTCCACATGAATGATTAGGCCTCCCTGCACTGCTTCCGTTCTCCTCATTTTTCCATTCAAGATTACTAGATTCATGCATTAGAGACAGGTGCGCACCTTGGTCTAGTCAGGTACCTCTGCTGTAGAAGCCATGCGATTCATTTCTCCCTGATCTGCCGCTACCACCTGTACCTGTTTTTCTTGGGTCTTCTAACATCAAAAATGCGAAAATGACCGAATAGATGACTTCCATTATTTAGTTTTTTATGCATGTAGCCTTTCAATCGTAAGAGTAGGATTATCTCGGCTTTAAAGGCTTGTCCAGTTTAGGCCAGAGGAAATTTGGGAGTTAAATATGTTCCGTTTTCTGCAAATGTTGCCGGGGTGGTTGCATCTGAACTCACCGCTTACTCAAATTTTAGTTCTCAAGGATTCTTGACGTGTCAAACGTTCACGTCCCAATATCTTTGGCCGTTTTCAGAGAAGGCTAGACGTCGGGCTTTCCTTTCCAAGAGCCCAGAGAAGGCACAGCCATTTCAAAGCAAAACAAAAATAAACAGATTTGAATCTTTCGCATTTCTCCCGTGTTGGATTCGAAACTGCGTTACTTTCACGAAAAGAATTCGCCATTTTGTCAACCACGCCCCCCATTCCCCCACTTTCCACTTCCATCTCGACTGCCCTAATAAACTGAGCCAAACGGATTAGTAAAAATTGAGATGAAGTACACACAGGCATAACCTTCATTGTGACAGTATTAATTACTGACATCGATCTGATCAGGAAAAAAGGTGGTGTACTTATTATTATTACTGCCCCGATTTAGAACTGTTCATAGATATGGTTGCATGTAACAATTTATTTCTCACCTCTCTACCTCAAACCCTCCCCTGCTTTGGCACTTTTACAATCTCTACATCGTTTTCCTCCAGGATTGTAATATGTTCGTTCCGGTATACATTGTGCTATATCTATGCTTCTATACCAATTCCCTATCAATTTTCTGTTCAAAACTCCGAACAATCTAACAGAAGCTCTCACACGCGAGTACCATGACAGGATCATAATAGCCCCATGACAGGCGAATTTAATTTTGTCGTTAAACCTAGTAGGCTGAGAGTTTTGTCATTTTTACAGCTGTGGCATTGGATGAAAGAATGGTTTTTCATTACTAGTCTTTTACCACGACAGATCTACGTAAAGTCTTCTTCGATCTGCGTATCAAAGACAGAATCAGAAAAGAAAAATGCAATATCGCAACGGTCATTCCAAGATGGCTCAGGCAGTTGTAGCTGTTTTGAAAAATAAAACGGAAAGCACTGCTTTTGTGCAAAGTTCAATGCTAAGATTTACAGCAGCGGATTTTGGTTTAAAAAACGGCATTGAATTAATGAAATAAATAAATAAATAAACTGTTAAATTACATGTACACGTATTTCACTTGTATAGTGGTAATTATGGCTACCAAAATTAATAATCAACACCTTAATAAAATAAAAACAAAACAAAACAAACAAACAGAAAAAAAAAAAGACCTAAGTGATTGTGGGATAGGTCTGTAACGACATCAAGAATAATACAATCCGATGTGGTCCATAATAAATATAGTTGACGTTTTCATCGTGACATCAATCCAGACAAATAAACAGAAGCAATAGTACGCCAGCATTGCCATCGTCTGTGTTTGACATGTTCGTACATGACTAGTGGCTTTGCGTGCGCTTTCAGGAATAATAGTTTATGAAATGCCAATTAAGGACGTATCAGGACAATCACACGTCAGCCACAATGCTATAGATCTATATGAGCAATCATTTCCTAGTTTTTATTTGATCTAAGATCAATATTGAACTTTGTAGAGAGTGATTAATGTCCTTCTGGATTTCCTTTATGAGGACTTTTTGTGACTATATAAAAGAAGCAAACTGACGAACAGCCCATTGAATGCCATCACAGACGTCATGAAATTCGACAGAGGATTGTGATATAAAGCATTCATTATCTTGCCGAGCTCATTAAATGGATTTTGTGTGAATAACTCTCATCGAAAACAAGTTGTGGAGAGAAAATACTTTAATAAACTTGAATCATAAAACGGCCTTCGAAAATGAAGGCAGATGCGTCAAGAACTTTCGTGGCACCCTTTATGATTATGGCGAATATCGCGTTGATTGTATTGAAAAGGAACTAAAGCACTTCCACTCTAAAGATGGGAAAAAAAAATGATGACGTCCAACATTCCAAAAAAGAAAAAAAAAACCCAATATTTTTGTGAATATAACATTTTAGTAGAGAGCACTTTTAAAACCACGCTATTTTTGTTTGTTTATTTGTTTGGTTATTTATTTGTTTCTTTCTTTCTTTCTTTCTTCCATTGTTAAGAAGGTCTTGTAATTCCTGGATAAATCTGAAATCTTAAGTCAGTGAATGTGCTTTATATGGAGCAGGTGAATAAACCTGCTTAAATGAACTAAATAATATTTTTTGAGTGAAAAGAACAAATTTGTTGAACAAAACAAGGAATGACAATAAAGATAATTCATAACATTTTGTACTTTACAAAGTTGTTCTATACAGGTTACATAGATTTGCATGTCTCTTTCAGTTAAGAGCAGTTAAAAGATGCCTGGAATGTTAAACGAATATACCGGTAAAAATAAAAATTATTATAACATCGTTGATTTGATGCTGGACTGAACTCCAGATGCAGTTCTTGTTTCTTTCTGTCTTTTTTTCTTTCTTTCTTTCTTTCTTTCTTTCTTTCTTTCTTTCTTTCTCTCTTTCTGTCTTTCTCTTTGTTTCTTTCCTTTTTTTGTTCCTATCAAACATATTAGTTGTGCATACGCATTGTTCCAAATAGGCCCAAGTGCTGACTGCTCAGCCCGGACTTACGTCATCCATACAAAATCAGAGATTTAATCATCACTCAATTTCATCTAGTAAAAACGCTCTAGAGGATGTTATCTAATTAGACAGGGCTTTGATTATTGCTAAATGACCATATTTTACCACCATGGACCAGTTCCTCATTAATCATATACACGTCAAACAATTAGGAGACCATCTGGGGTGAGACCACCATAGAAAAAGCCGGAACCACTTCACAATCTGGGCCTTCAGTGTCGGTCTCTGAGGCAATGGCCATGTTTTCCTAGCCTGCACGAGACCCAGCCGGAAGTGACAATTACTGAGGAGGGCCTGCTGGGAGTTATAATCTAATGACCAGAAACTGGGCCCACTTATCTCCCTTTCGATTACGTGGCTCTTCAGTCTAGAGGGGAAGATGTAGCCAGAGGACTTGAGGCAAATCTTAGGTGTATCTCAAGTCTTCAAAAAGCTGGGATAAATGCAGATTTGACCATTGGCGCTGGTTCGGAGATCGGACTTCAATCGCAGGACCGACCGATACCAAAGGTGGCCTCCTGGAGAGCTGCTGTGGCTAAACGTTTACAGAGAAAACTTCTTCAGCAGACAGTGCAGAGTCCTCCAAAGCCTAGACGTTCGTTGCCTTTAATTGAAAATTCATCAGCCAGAGTAAGCACCACTGTAATACTGAATTATATGTCTCAATATAATACACCCTGAGCCCGAGATGCCTGCATTGCTAACATTATGTTGCTTTTATGGCTTTCTGGGTTGGTCTCCCTTAGTCTTAACATTTACTCTAGTATCTGTTCAGATTCTACTTACTTTTGATCTCGGTTATTGCCATGTGTTATTCTATGTGTTGTTCCTCATAATTCACATTCTGAACCTATTAGTGTCATTCCCCTTCGCTTGTTAGTTTCTTGTTTAAACACAAAAAGAAATTCTATCATCGCTTTGCCTTTCTGAATTAAACCATTTCCTGCCCTCACACTTCAGACGGCTTTAACATCAATTCTCATAATGTCTGGTACAAAAAGAAAGACAATTTTCTCAGGAGTGTCACTAATTTCATTCCCGCCGTCCCAAATGACGCCTTAAGCATACGTCATCTAATGGTTATAATTCGACGTAGGGAAAGCACGACTGACCTGGGACTCTAGAATTTAGCAAAGTTGTTAAATACAAACACTCACTTGAAACAGCCTTTCATTATGAACTCTCTTGAAAGAATACGTCTAAGTTAAGTCTCTAGCATGTATATCTTAAAACATTCTGCCGTAGTCCGTACGGTATATGTAAGACTTTCAACCTCCTGAGGGTGGTTTTCTCGCTTCACTCGTGATCTCTCAGATATATTCGCCCTTGGTATCACTCTCTGCTATGGTGGCTCTCACTCTCTGAAATGGTGACTGGCATTGTTTGTTTCTAACTCTTCTTACATGAGACCTAGTTTTGGGATTCAATGAAGGATTCACCAGAGATTCTGAAATTTTATATGAACTGGTCATACGTAAATATTGCACTGAAACAACCTTACATTCCTTGTGACCCTTCCTGAAAGATATCTAATCTAAGCCAGCTTTTTAGCATGTATGATAGAAAACATTCAACGGCATGCATGTTCTTTCAGTCACTATTTGTCCTTTGCTTGTATTCCTGACAATGCACGGTGTCCAAATTTGTCCCGGCTCATTCAATCAAACTCAGAAGGGGCGGTTTTTCCCTCTTCATCTCCTAGGATTTAACACTATCCCATTGTCAGTGCAGCCGCCACCTTCCACATTGATATGCAACAAGTACCATGGACCAGGCTCTTGGAAACAAAAAGAAGCCCTCGTTTTTCTAAGGATTAAAGCCTTGATGCGCCAACAATAGACCTGAAACACAAAGGAATCTGCTGAATAGAGATTGTGGCTGTTAGCCGCTGGCCAAATCAAATTTGCCCGGGCATCCGTGGCGCGTGTCTTCCACGTGCGGACTTTCATTGGAGAACAAGCATGCAGATCCGTCTGCCAACATGTTTGTCTGTTGGCCCGGACATGGCCAATATTTGCCGCTGGCCGCGCGGTGTATTCCAGCCATTTCCGCTGACGACACTCGTTGAATGTTGAGCATTTCCACAACAATGTGACGTCATGACAAAGCACAAGGATGTGGAAGAAAGAAATTTACCCTCGAATAAAGCTTCTGGCCTCATTAGTATGGAATTCAGAAGGCCAAAATAATCTGTAATGTCTCTAACACTATCAGGCTGTCACGAGATATTAAGAGATTCTTCTTTGATTTCAAACTTACACAACTGTCACCACTATGACCTATCCTTATTGCGACCGCGGTTAACATTAATACAATTGCTGCTACGGCCACAGCTTATACACATCGACATTGCTGTAAGTACTGAAATCATCTGTGCTAAAACTGCATATCATAATTTCTAACATACACTGGTGCAAAGTTCTGTTTTCAGTTCTCTATCTACTGTTTGTGCTATGCTGCCAATTCTACCTTTATGACCAACGTCATGTAGTGTGTCATATTAGATGACCAACGTCTCAGAGATAAAACTAATACATCATTATGGGACAATGTTATATGTCCTTCAATGTAATTCTGAATGTATCAATGAGCTAGTTATATATTGCTGATCATGTCGGGTCGTTACTAACTTCCTCTACCATCTTAAAAGACAATCAAAATATGTGTGCTATGATGATTAAAGAAAGTCTAATCAATTTATTTCTTTTCTACTGTCCACACCTCTTCAAACCACCGCTTTCAAACTGATTTATGACACAAGACATTATTTCTTCATGGAACAGAGGCTGAAGTCACCTAAGAGTCACAAGTTTGAAATCCTCACACCCGTAGATCCATCCAAGAATCAAAGAAAATTTTATCAAGTATAATGTAAGCTACTTGAATTCTATTTGAAAATTAGTATGATTATTGTGTCAATTAACAGGACGGCTGTTGAAAATCAATGTCTAAAAAAATCTTCCGTCAGTTTCAAAAGTATAACATTTGCCGATCAATTGTGTTGTCTTACTAAGATTAAAAGACATGAGTATGCACATGAATTATTTTTATTCGTTTCTTTATCGTCATTGTCAAGAGACTGTCTCTTTGAAATCTGTCGTAGAATAGAACGCAATATATATATTTCTCTCTTGAAGCCTTAATAACACAATATTTCATTGATTCTTATATTGTACGTTCGGGAGAGAGAAGAAAAATCTGTCACTGATTTTCATTTTAAGCAAAGAAATAAATATACACTTCAACAAAATGGGAACTTTATATCGGTTTGTTCTTTCATATATCTATTTCCACCCCCGTATAGTAACATATCGTTTTCTTTATTTACAGAGCAGACAGAAGTGGTGGAGCTGATAATTGATCTAGATTTAGCAGCTCTCTTATCTTTCTGCCTAAGAATATCCACAAGTTCTAAAGTTCTCTATAACGAGAAGGGCCTTTTGTTTGCACAAGGACAATTTACGTTTTGTTTATTGCTATTTTTGTCTATACAAGTTCATACATTGATAGTTACTTAAAATGCATGTTGCCTCTATCTGAAAACTGTAACTAATTCTAGAACTTCTTGAAGTAGAAAGAAAATGTACCATTAGTCAGCTTAGTGTATAGAATTCAGGAAAAACAATAGCAAACAAAAGAGATTTCTATGAGTTAATTAGGTTAAACGTAATTACTGCGAATGATTCCTAAGAAGTAGACCACTAAAATATATAAATACAGACATAATGCGTGTTAAGCAAGGGAAATGTGTGTATGTGGAAGGGGAAGAGGGGGGTGTCCATATACCGCCGTTCAAAACAGCTCTCTCATTAGTTAAAGATTAAATAAATAAAAATGAAAAAATGAAAAAAATCAACTAGTTAAATATTCTGTAAGCTATCGAAAGCTAGGTCATTGCCCTCATTCCAGTGGTGGAAATAGATATGTCTCAGGCTAAAATAACAAGGATGCGTTCCATATGGCAGGAGAAAAATTTAGTAACTTAGGTTAACAACTGTATAGTTAGGATGATAATAAGGCTTAATAAGACTTTAGTTGTCACACGAACTGGCCACAATGTGAACACCACCTTAATGTATATAACAAGAAGTTTCGTGCCTGAAGATAATGTAGCAAGAGTTGGTCATTTAGATAATGACTGAGCCAATTTGTCGGGAATTCTGATATGGAACTAATTAGCTCTCATCTTTCTGTGTATGATTCTATATGTACGTGTGTGTCTGTGTCAGTACATATATATATGAGTCTCTGACGCTTCTTCTATCTATCTATCAATCTATCTATCGATCAATCTATCAATCTGTTTATCTATCTATCTATCTATCTATCTATCTATCTATCTATCTATCTATCTATCTATCTATCTATCTATCTA
>JBCEWB010433181.1:0-20121 GCA_039654565.1 Peronia peronii | reverse complement strand
CATATATTTTTTCATGCGTGCATTCAAATATGGCCTGGCACAAACGTGGAAACCCCCCTGGCATGGAAAGAGTTAAACATTTAAACATTTTGCCATTTTGCAGTTCTCTCCATAACTGTTAAATTTAGTGTTGTTGCTTAAGAAGAAAATGGAATCCTGAAACTGTTCCTTTTATGAGGAGAAAAATGGAATGATGAAGCTGTTCTATAAGGGCAATTTATGTAATGATCCTGCTCCACAAGAGTTGTAATAGAAACTGTTTATATTGTCCTGAACTTTAACTGATAAATGAGACATTGACATTCAGGAGAAAAGTGGAATACAGAAACTGTTCCTTACAGGAGAAAAATTCATATGAAAGTCTCTTAAGACATGTCATGGAAGCTGTTTGTTTTTTTTCTGAGCTTTCATTTTGCTGCTTTGAACCTGTCAAATGCAGATTGTAGGAAATAATTGCATGGGGCTGTTAGAAAAACTAGTCACATGTAAAGACTTACTTGATTTTGGTAGAAATATTCCCTGATGTTAAGTTCATATTTGAAATAGTACGCATTACTGCTTTTGAGAAAGTTGTGTTCAAAGCTTTTCTTTCATTTGGAACTACTCACCATCCGACGACTTCAGCAGAGTGTCTCATAATTTGTCATAGACATAGGCCAGTGATAATTGTATTCGTAAAATCTAAATGTGAACTAACTTCGGGAAAACAATTTCATAATTGGCTGTGTTATATAGACTGAATCAGCCATGTAATTTTATGAAATTCAATCAGTTTTTCTTTGCTGTAGATGACATTAATGGTTGTCTTCTTAGATAAGCTTAGTGGTTGTGAGCCTGAGTGAATTTGCTGTTTTACAATTTGAAAATGTTATTTTCAATCCCAAGGTGGAATTGCTGGAGCTTTTAGCCAGTCTGAACTTCAAAGTCATTAGCTATCTGGAATCTATCTCACCAGACATTGCAAGAGGGGAGCATAATTTTCTTGGTGTAAGTTTTGTCATTTTCAGACTATGATATTCAGACTTGTAAATACTAGGAAAATTGGTACATTTTGAATTTTTATATTTTTATGTTCTGTTTTATATCAAGGGAAATCTGTTTAGTTCTTTACCTTATCTTTTTTCTTTTGTTAATCTTAATGTTATCAATCATTTTTTGTAACAGATTTTAAAAATTCTGCTTTGTGCTGATAGAAAAATACACATGCTGAATTTTCTCAATTAACTTGACCAGAAATTATAAAGAATACTCTACTTTTTGTTTCTCCTGTGAAGCTAAGTTTGATTTTGATTTACAGAAGATGTGCATACAAGACCACTGTTTTGAGGAGATAGTGGTTCCGCTCCTAGGTGATGAAGATGCACGTGTGAGATCTGCAGCCTCATCAGCTATACTCAGGTAAACAATGAGGGTAGTTTGTAGTCTCTTTGATGACTCATATGTACCTGATTCTCCCAAAGCTGTTTCAATAATATTGTTGGATAACTCACCACGTTTTTGTATTACTGGGATGGACAAGCTCCCATGTCCAGCTCATGGCAATATTTGATTGAATTAAAGTGTGGTTAGTACAATTCTCCAAGAATAAGACTATCATATATACAATTTACAACATCAAGCAGCCCATGCTTGCTGTTGGGATTTAGTAAGTATCGCCAGTTTTGATATTAACCTGAACATATCAGAGAGTTTTTTTCTGTAATATTAACATTCAGTGGTTATGTTAGATGTTTTTCTTATACAGAAACGTCTTTCTTTCTGTTAGGTTGATACCAAAGCTGTTTTTTGCCTCGGACAGTCCCCAGCAAGATGCAGTATTGTCTGTGGCCTCGGATCAGACCAGGGATTTGCTCACACCAATTATGAGGCCCATCATGGCTGGCCAGTTGCCACCCCATGTCCAGGGCCTGATGAAACCCTATTTGTTCGACATTTTGGCTGAGGTCTGCCCTTGCACAGAGAGTGCACTGTCCCGGGTGGTGCAGATTCTGCTACATAAACTCTTGACATCGCAAACTAAACATTCTATAGTAAGCCACTTCATTGTTTCATTCATTAGTATGTTTAAACATAGGTCAAGCTGAATGGTGTAATATTGAAATACTTTATTATGAATATTCTTTATTAATGGTTTGAATGCCTGCTTTAAATTTATCCAAACATGGCAGAGTAAGTCTTGTGTATAGTGTTGCATCAGATTGAAGCTCTGATTAATCCTTGATTTAATCAACACTGTCATATGCCTTTAACATGCACATTAATACTTGTTTATATGTGCAAAACTTGTAGCTGCAGTTTATAACAAGTAACAAAGTTGAATTTTATAATACCAAAACCCGTCAGTCATAATTCTCGAAGGCACTGTAACTCTCTAAAGGCACTGTATTGACAATAAATATGAAAAAGAAGAAATACAGACACATTATGTCCTGTTAGTTATTATACAATCTTAAAGTGATACTTTAGAGCTGCAGTGTCTCTTATGTTAAAGAGGTGTGAATTGTGCTCTTAGAAATAAGGCATATAAAAGCTTTCTCATGACAGTCAGAATGCAGTTCTTTGTGTATCTCAGGTGGTCTTGATTGGTTGTCATTTTGTCATAATTATGTGAAAAGATGAAGCATTTTAGTCCACTTCCATAATTTTTGTTTGGGCATTTATTTTTCTCAATTTCTATGGAGTAGTTTGAAAAAAAAAAACTCAGAAATTTGGTTGGTAACAGATTTCTAATTTTTTTTTTTTTTTTGACCTCAGAGTGGCTGTTGCCAAGCATTATGCAGATTGTCTGAGGAGTTCCTGGTGACTCAGTATGCATCATCATGGGGCTGTGGTCCAGCCAAACCTATAGCACCTAAGGAGAATGAAGTGAGGACAGGAGGCATGAAGAAACCACCCAGTCGCTCACTCAGTGCCTCAAGGTAGGCTGGGGAAATGAATTAATTGTCATGAGTGAAGATTCAGTAGTCTAGTGTCTAACCAAGTGAATGTTTACTCTCCATAAATCATCTTCACAATTGTGTCCATGCCTTTGGACCATTATGGCATGGTTTCAATGAAGAAATGTGTTTTCAGGACTCACTTATACTAGCAAATAAAGGAATTTTATTACAACTATGTATTAATTGCACTATTTGTACAAGGAAGTTAGATGTTATGTACCTGTAGATGACTGATGTCTGTGTGATTTAAAACTTGTGATGCATTTTGATGACATGATGTATTTCAAAAGTTGGGATTTGCTGTAAATGATTTTAAAGTTTATATGAGACGCAACACAATGAAATCAGGTGCTCGTCAAACTGAGGTGACTGGAGAAATCATCTGTTTTTCAACAGTGAATGAATTTTATTTTTTTTTCTTCACAGAACCTGTCTATATCAATTCAAAAATATATTTCAGAGTTAAATTTGCTGAAATAGATTGAGTAAAAGCCCAAAAATTGTAATTTAGTGTTATGGCCCACTAAGGATAAAGAAGGATTAACAAAAGTGACCAGCCATTTTCTCACTAAATTCAGCTGCAACAAACAGGTCATGACCATTGTCTTTGATTGCGAATATCTCAACTTCTACTTAAGGCAGGGCAAAACTTTTTTCACACACCAGAAAGGGAAATGAATAATCTCCACAGTGATACCAATAATTCCATATGCTCAAAATTTGACGAAAGCCTGATTTCATCATGTCACGTCTCATATGCTTTATGAAAGCAATGTATTACTGTGGACAGTAAGATATTATCCTAGTCTTATGTTGGTCATGAATACGCCATATATATTACTCTGTTTGCTTTGACTGTCAACTGCAGTATGGATGAGCTTGCATCAGCCAGTGGAGGAGGACCTTTGCCCATTGTCCTGACACTCATGCTGTCTTCTCATGCTGGACTGGACCTGACCACCCACCAGGATCTGCTGCAGCTGGCTGGAAATCTAGTAGCTGGTCAGTCAAGCTCATCTCTGTAGTTTTCAAACAGATTACATCCCTCTGCAAATAAAGCTAAAGTTTACATTTATCTTACAATGGGCTCCATGTAGTACCAATACTATGAAAGTGTCTGTCTCGCTGTTTATATATTTCTGTAATCCTCTGCCACCATTTTGTGTTGACTGAATATACCACAAGAAATTGTCATGTTAAAAATGGAGATGTGTTGAAGTCATGAAAGGAACAACATGATTTGATGTGACTAGTCATGTTCATGTAGATTTGTGCTGTGAATGTCCTTGCCTGCCACAGAGATAATTACATGAAGTAAAGCAGATGCTTGAGACACTATTTGGAGCGTGTTCACATTTGCTTTTACTTAGTCATCTAGCAAGCCTAATTCAGCCTAACTGAAGACATTTGAACATTTCAACATTTAGAAGCTGGTACCAAATCTGAGAGACAATGTGTTTCAATACAGTCATTTCCCATGAATTGAGCAGCAGGTTGCTGGGTTTTGGGAAAACATTTTCAAACTTTCGATTTTAACTTGAATTATCACCAGTTTCCAGTGCCAGTTTGAATATAGTCCAAACTGATCTTCTAAAACAAATGTCTGAAGAAGAAATATGCACCAGAGCTGTATAAATTATTATTCTTTTAATTTTTACCTCTTCTTTTGTTAGGTGCGGCATATAAGAATCTGCGTCCTTGTGAGGAGACAGATAAATTGTCTGGAGCGGGAGATGATGGGAATTGGGCTGGAGTGTCTGACAGACTGTTGGTGCCCATGATTGAACAACTCTTCATGCATACAGCCAGGTGCAAACTTGGTAGCTTATTACATCCCAAGTTTTATTTAGTTGACATTTATTTGTGATTTCTGAGTCTAAACAAAAGAGATAAAAGAAAAGCAATGGACATAGGGAGAAGTTATTTGAGTCTGTAATGGAGATTTCAACCTTGATATGGTCATGACAGTGTCATACAAGTAGCCTTGAGGGGCCAGATTGTATGTTTCAAATGGAAAGTGTATTTTACTAATTATTTAGTATGAAGGAATATTGCTGCAACGGCGCACTTTCTTAGCTCTGTTAGTGGAATGTGTAGAAAATATTGTATTCAGGTTATAAGATGTGCTTAACCCATCGACTTAATGTTAAAGTCGACAGCAGCATTTGCTATATCTCTCATGATTTCATATAAAACTAGACATTTCATGTTACCTTCTCCAATGAAGAATGTATATGTCATTCTCCTTGCTCTTTCTGTTTGTTCTTTTTAGTGTTCTTGAAAAGTACTATGACTGAAGAATAAATGATGTGTTTCACTGACTTGTGTGTCCCCAGACTACTGAATGCCTGCACGCATGCAATAGAAGAATCTGTTCCAGCTCCGCCACAGATGAAGCCAACTCTTCCTTCTCTGCCCAATGCAGCAACACTGAGCCCAGTCAGGCGCAAAATGAAAGGAGAGAAAGATTCAAACTCACCAACTCCAAGTGGATCACCAGATCCCAAAAGTAAAGAGCAAACATCTTTGATCCTTTTACAATTATTATTTCTGACCATTCTGTGTGTAGCTCAAAGAAATGTTGAGTGTTTACTCCATAAAAATACCAGTCACGTAATATGACCAGTTGTCTCCATTCATTGAGATCATTGTGGCATGATGAGGTAATCGGATGTGAACCAGATTCCATGTTTCCTCTGGGATTCTGTATTTTTCAGTGAACAAATGTCACACTATGTTAGTGGTGACATGAAAGAGCTTGAATCAGTGTCTCAGTATTCTAGTGGCTATGATCCTGGTGGTCTGAGGATTAATTTACCAGGTTGCATTTTCTGTGACTGTGAGATTTATCATGGTGGGCACTGAGTTATTCATAATTTGATTTTAATTTACAATTTTTGTATTACTGTTATTGCTTTTGCAGATCCGAAAGAGGCAGAAAAGGACAAGAATAAGAAAGAAGGCATTGGTGCATTTTATAATATCCTTCAGTACATGAAACTCTTTGATGTGCTGAAAGGATCTTATTCAAATTTCAAAGTATGTTTCAAACAAATTCTCTTTCTTTTTTTTTTTTTTTAACCTTCAGAACATTGTTTTCATCAATGATCTGTTGAATGCCATAAGTATGTATGTCATACTTCATATTACTTGAATCTCTATATTTTCTAGCATTGTTGATCATTCATTATTTTATTTTATTACTTTTAATCATTGAAATTGATTATTTTGGGTTATTTTTCAGCAATTCAGAAATATGTGAATGGACAATATTTGAAAATTGAGTGTTTATTATTTAATTGCAATAATTTGATGTGAACTCGGGGTTTACAATCGTATTAATATGTCAGCAATGTAGACAATATATAATCTCATGACCTGACTTAAGTTCAGGCTGAATAACTCTTATTTTGCTAAATCCTCTAATCTGGAAAAGGACCTGCTTTATCAATACCCTGAAGATACTGACAGTGGTCAACATATTACTTTTCATATGACAATGTTTTGAAACTGTTGTATATTGACAGACATCCCTGGACTTGACAAGCTCAGACAAGTTTTGCACAATGTTGAGGACCACATTGACAGTGTTGTCTCAGCTGCTGGAGATTGCTACCCTGTATGACATCGGCAAGGTCACTGAGGAACTCTTGGGTTACCTCAAAGTAACAATGGCCCTGGAACCAACATGGACAGTTCTGTGTGTGCAGCAGGTAATCTTGAGTGTGATCAGATGTCTGCCTTTCATCAGGACATGCAAAAAGTTAGAATATAACTGACCTGTCTCAGGAGAACAATAGCTTTGATTTTACTAAGTTGTCTCTGTTATTTCATTCTCTTTTGTGAAGAGAAATTTTAATTTTATGACTTGTGACAAAGAATATTTGTTTAAATATTTGAATAGAGATGAATGCATGACTCGGAGTTCTACCAGCATATTTAGAAACATTTCAAATATATCCTTTAAAAAAAAAACAACACAAAATAAAGCAAACAAACAAACTATTGTTTTTCTTTCTTCATGTTAATTATGGTAACTGTTAGAAAAAGCAGGGGTTTTTTTGTATATGGCATAAACGAATTAAACAATCTAAAGGAATGTTTCTCTGAAAAGTGACAAGTGTACAGTGTAACTTTTTTCATTCTTTTACTAATAATCTTTGAAGCTTTGATTTTCTTTTGCATACCCACTGAGAAAAGTAATTTAGAAACAGACCTTTATGCATCAACTTGCGAAAGTCTCATATTTTCTATACCTGCAAGTCACATCGTGTCTTTGGTGCTAGATATCAATCTCTTTCAATCAAAATTCGAATGAAAACTTTCAGTTCATCAGTTGTAGTTCTCTGGTTTGTGCTTATGCAGCCATCTGATTTCTTCTCAAGGTATTTGTCACCATCATAAGGGCCATTTGTATTACTGCATATAAGTAGTACAGCTTTGTTTCCTGTCTGTTATCTCTTAGCTCCTAAAGTCTCTGTTTGGCACAAATCTGGCCAGCCAGTGGGATCCCAACAGCCAGTCAGCAGCCTCCTTCATGGCTGACCTCAATGCTCGAGTGGCCACAGGTGCCAGCCCAGGCTTGTACTATTACTGTCTGAACAAACCCTATGCTCAGCTTGCTCATTGCCTAGTCTCTGCTGCATGCAGGGCTACACTGCCAGCTGATGAAGCTCACAGGTATGGTCAGCTGTCAGTTGTTTTGTGATAAACAGCAACAGCGAAAGCAGTACCAAAAATACACAACATCTTTATTGAAATTTATCTGCATGAGGAAAAAAAATGTTACTGTTGTGAATTAAAGTTTCAGTTCCATATGTTTGAACTGGAGAATGAATCATACAGCTAGTGTGAACTGTCCATTTATTTGACTATATTGTTTCTATTTCCAGTGTCAGAAATTTGTTTTGTTTATGA
Organism: Peronia peronii; assembly: GCA_039654565.1. Taxonomy (NCBI): domain Eukaryota; kingdom Metazoa; phylum Mollusca; class Gastropoda; order Systellommatophora; family Onchidiidae; genus Peronia; species Peronia peronii. The sequence goes on along the minus strand of JBCEWB010433181.1, from coordinate 12,265 downwards.
AGTTATTGGGAAGATCTTATACTTTCTGAATATTGCACTGTTATAATCATCATGATTATTTTCATGATCTTTTTAAATTTTTTTTTCAGCTCTCTGATTTGGTTAAAACAAAGAGTGGAAAGGAAATTGCCATCAATCCTGAAGCCATCAAGCAAAGTAGATAAAGTGAGGACTGATATTAAGCTCTGTGGTGAAGCCAAGAAGAATTGTTTTTTTAACCCATCATTTTTAAAAGGGTTTTTAACATTTTTACATCTTTTTAGTGTCCAGTGCCTTTCATAATGCAATTGGTCAAGTCATGAAAATTCAGATCACATATTTCTTCTTTTGACACCAGTGGGAGTATAAAGTCTCAGAATAATTCTTCAATGGATTCAGGTTTTGGGTGATTCTTTCTCGTTGAGTCGTTGTCAGTCAAGGAAATAATTACAGTCTTTACCATGGGAGAGAAGACATATGTGGAAACGCATTTGCAATATTAATTTTTTTAAACAGAGATGAAAGCTATGAAGACTTTAGTGTAACTGAAGTATTGTGAACACAAGTCCATGCTCTGAGGAAAATTGCAGGGAAATTTTGCAGATTGTTTTGAGATATTTTCATACCCTTTTTTGAACAATTGTTCTACCATTGGCATGCCTGTAGAGAAATTCATGTCATAAGTATGTATGGTTTGTGCTTTTTGTATTTCAGTCTGTAATAGGTTCCTACATAAGGCTGTTTGAACCTTTAGTCATCAAAGCATTGAAACAATACACAGTTACTTCTTCATTAGACCTTCAGGTAAGCACTTGTCACACTTGTCTGATGGTTACATCTTGGTACTCAGTGGGTGTATTCTAAAAATGATAGGAAATTCAAGGGAAAGGAATTTCTCTGTCAAGATTTTTCCAGCTGATATCAAAAATAATAATCTGCTGCAGACAACTAAAAATACTAATTTGTCATAATAAGCAGTTATTAATTGTCAAATATATTGTTGTGAAGATGACTATTGAGCAGTCTTATTTGTGTTTGGAGAGTGATGCCTTCTTTATGACTGGGACTTAGATGTGAAGACTAACACTTTTTCACATGAAATATTGTTTTTTTACAACACTTATGCGTTTTGAATCTGTTAAACAGTGTCAAGTGCTTGCATTGTTGGCTCAGTTGATTCAGCTGAGAGTAAACTACTGTTTGCTGGACTCTGATCAGATCTTCATTGGATTTGTCATCAAACAGTTTGAGTTTATTGAGGAAGGCCAGATCAGGTAATATATTATTTTCTTTTATTTGATGCTTTATGGACTTGTATCAAGGCATCATTTGGTATGATGTTTTTACCTTGTGTCCAGAAAAAGACAAGTAGATCATGGGTAAAAAAAACTCTCTCTGTTATTATTATTTTTTTAAAATTTTGTTCTCTGAACTAGGTATTACCTATAATGGATTTTTTGAGCTGATGACAATTTTTCACTTTATTTCAGTTTTATTAGTTTTCAAGTGAACTACATAGCTCATTCTAGCAAGGCTTTATAGCACTTTGTAACATGGTTTATATGAAAATTGTCCTTTATGTTGCATTGTATAATGACAGAGGTTGTTAAATATTTGATCTTTCAGGAACTCTGAGGTGCTGATCCCCCATATTTTCCAATTCCTGGTGATGCTGTCATATGAGAAATTCCACAGTAAATCCATCATTGACATGCCTCGCATTATCCACCGCTGTGATGGTATCATGGCTAGCGGCCTGCAGCCCACTACTCATGGTTAGTGGTTAGTCAGCTGATTAAATTTTAAATGCAAATTGTTGTCATTAGTGTGCATTTGTGAAACTCTCTTGAGTTCTCCACTGAGAGATGACCCATTTCTGGCAGCTGCTGAAACTGAGGTATCTCAACAGCAACATTCAGTGCATGTTATTTTTTAATTTAAAAAAATATATTACTCATGCTCTTTTGTATCATGCTAACACAATAAAAAAGAATGGCTGAGGAATTTTTTGATGATTCTGTTGATCCATTTTGTATATTGTTCTTAGCCATTCCTGCCCTGAGATCAGTGGTATATGACTTGTTCCTACTCCGTGGCACAGTCAAGTCTGAAGTGGGCAAAGATCTAGAGACACAGAGAGAAGTGGTTGTGTCCATGCTGCTCAGGCTGGTCCAGTACTATCAGGTATCCTATTAACTCTGAACTCATTTTTATACTTAGGAAAATTAGACTTTGACCATAGTGAAATATTCAAGAAAACATTGACATGGTTTTAAAAGAACACACTGAATTACAGAATCCAGATTTCTTGTACGTGAGCCAGCAACACAAATCGTCATGCAAGCCGCATTGTGAAGTTTGTTATGTTCATACAACATTGAAATGTGCCATGTTTCATCTTTAATTTGATATTGACATCTGCTTAGTCTTTGCAAAGTTGTATGATATTGAAAATACCTAGCCCTCCAATTCAGCTCCTGAGAAAGGCACCTGTAAAGATGGTGGCATGTTTCTTCACATTCATCCTGAGGATTGCCTCTTTTATTCCTTTGTGACATGTTCAGAATTGACATTAATACTTGAAATTTGGCATGGTAAAATCAGTCTGTGCATCTACAGTTGATGAGATTTGCAGAGAACCAGGGGATGTGGGTCCATCTTACGGTTTACCTGACAGATTTCCTAGACCTCCATCAGAATCCCTTGTCTTTTACTATCAGAATGATATAATCAAAATTGCCCAAATAGTGGCATTTCACCTTTGAATGGGATTCTCTCTATTCGGTAGTTGCAACTTGCTTTGAGGTTTGTGGTGCTGGCTCACATATCTGAACCAAAAGCGGTTTACAAAACTGATAGAACTGAAAATGTGATATCTTTATGCTTAATGAAAATGCTGTCAAAGAAAATGTTCGTTGTCAGTATATGACAGAGAATAAATCAAACTCTTTCACAGTAGATTGTCTTTCGTTTCAGCATTCTTGGATTTAGTGATTTTTAGATAAAATCACCATAGTTTGTTGTCTTGTTTTACCTGTCTTGTCTGTAATTAATTTGATTTACTTATTTCTGAGCTATGCTTTTCATAATATCGTTACTTTAAAAATTACATAACCTTTATTTAGTCTGTCAGCTATTGTAGTGCAATATTAAGTTTTAAGTATTTTAGGTATATGAACAGCAATCATTGGTGGAACATTATGCACAAATGTGTAATGAACTCTTTTTCTAGGCTTTGGATATGTTTGTACTGGTACTGCAACAGTGTCACAGGGAAAGTGAAGAGAGGTGGAAGAGGCTGTCCAGACAGGTGATGGATGTTGTTTTACCAGCCCTGGCCAAACAGCAGGTAACCAAGGAACTTAATATCTTTGTAAATGATTTCAGCTGTTGTGGAGAATGTTCATACACGATGCTCTTTATAGTTCTATGTCACATACTACTATCTACATTAGACAAGCAACTCTTGCAATCCTGCAGGAGATATTTTTTGAGAGGGCTTTCGTGTTCATGAGTGTAGTCAGATATGCTTGAAAATTTCCAAAGAAGTGCATAAAAAATCAATAACCTATTGGGTGTTATTTAAGCCAGCAAGAGAAAATTGTCTACATATAATTCTAATCATACCTATCTGGCAGGAAATATGGACATTTCAGCCTTCTCTTGATTAATTGGAAGGCTGACTGAAAACATATGTGATGCTTTTTTCATGAAGTGTCTAAAGAAATTTGAAGTGCCAAAGTGACCTCTGATTTGAAATCCTCATCATAACATAGAAGTTCATGGCTGGCTTCAAATTGTGAGTATGTCTCTAAGAACTCAGATATCAGACCTGCCTATCCTCCCATGTCATGCAGGATCCTCCCGCATTTTGATCCAACATCCCGCCTTCCCGCGCCATGAACATAAATTCCCGCATTCAGACCACTTTCACATTTTATACTATTTTTTTTCCATTTCATACTTTGTTGTCATTCTAAATGCCTTCTGAATATCTATGGAGCAGGATCTGCAATTGCCATGGCCTATGTCTGTAGGCTGACAGTACATGATGTATCCCAATCCGGACATGTAGTGTTATGTTTTATACCCCGCCCATCCCACCCACATGCTAAGTGATCGTTCATGTGCGCCTATCATTCATGATCCAATCATCTCTGGGTGAGTAACTGCAGTGTTTTCATGGGCTATTTTCTGCCTATAAGATAGTTATTATGCCAATCTCCTTGTGTGATAGCCATCACAGATAAATTTTATCCAGTGCACCAGTTGCACTGTCATTTTCCCTCTCTCCATCCACTGCTAGTTCCCACCAAAACTGAGTCCTGCGTGAGCCCACCGGCATCTCTGTCCTTTATTTACCCACAGACAATGAGAACTGTCAACAATCTGTTGTTCAGTATTGCTATTAATTACATGAAGAGGCAGCTGCAGAACATTTTGGACTCTCATTAGATCATCTGCCAATCATCAGTCTGCGATGTCTATCAAAAGATTCTGCATGTAGATCAGTAGATGTGAAATGCCAGTAGAAGCACTGGATGAAAGGGAAAGAGGGAGTCCTGAGTGGCAGGATGACCGTGAACCTACCACTTCTGTGGTCCCTTCCTTTGTGAAATAGTAATAGTACTCCTCCCCTCCCCCTCCTATCTTTGGCAATCAGTCAGATTAGCAAGATAACAAGTAATGCTTCAAGGTTGATTGCCTTTGGAAATATAAGAGGGCCGCACAGAAGAATATTTGTACACTGCATCTTCCAAATTTTTGTGAATGGTGCAAAATGCACAAGGTCTTATGCTTGACAGAAACTAATAACTGTCCTTTATAATTAATTATGAGTCTGAAAAGAATGTAAGAAATGCAGCATTAAGTGTTTAATATTTACATGTATATCAAATGGAACTTAAATTTCATATATGGATGTTCTATTGGTTTGTTATGTGATGTACAGCTTAATACATTTCATTGTAAGTTGAAACCATGGTTGGTAAATTTCCCTTATTTTCCCTCCTTTTTGAGTCAGATATCCCTCCTCCGCTGTTGTGAGAGTAGGCAGGTCTGAGAATTCTACAGAGACAACAGCAATTCAGAAGTATGGTCAATCTCTTTTGTGCTTTCCATGACCTGTTGGTGTATGTCACTATTGATCATTCTAGTACTGCAGACAGAATGACAATTAATGCATCAACTTGTTTCACACAGATCAATCTTGACAGCCAGGATGCACTAGATGTCTTACACCGGCTCTTTGAGTCTGTCTCCCCAAGTGTCTTCAGACCTGTGGACTTTCTGTTGAAAACACTGTTAGCCCCTCCACATGATGTGGTGAGTGATAAAAATGATAATTATATCATTTTCCCCTGTGGTTGAATGTCATGAATTAAGATGTGTCTCACTCGTCCTATATATTGTGTCATCAGTAAACAAAGGCTAAGATCCAGCTTAGTAATTTATAACATATATTTTGATATTTTGATGCAATATTTTGATCACAAAATTGTCTTCTTGTTGTTTCTAATTTTTTTTGTTTTGTTTCACATTAACACATATGTATATATTTTATCATGTTTCTATCAGTTCAGTTATTTGGCAAGTAGTGTACCATAGAATCATCTGATTTGTTCTATTTACCCTGTTGATGTTCATAAATGCTAGGAGGATAAGTCATATATAGCATTTTCAAAGTGTAACATTTTTTATTTGTCTATGTTTCATTTCCAGAGCAATATTTCTAGACTACAAAAATGGCTATGCTTGGTTTTAACCATAATCAGAGTGCTCATTTCCCAGTCAAAGGAGGAAGTTATTCTTTCACGTTTAGGAGAATTGCAGGTGAATATATTTATGCTACTGTGAGACATAAATCATTTATTTAAAAAAGGAAAAAAAGAAAATGTCAGACTTATGGAAATCGAGCAAACTAAATTATCTGAAATAATGCTGTCAGTCAGCTTTACTTGTATTTGAGGGTTGAATAAGAAGAACTTGAATATCTCATTTTAGGAGTGACAGGCAGCCATTAAAAAAACAAAAAACTTTTGTTTCATTTGTACATTTGATAACATATCAGCTTTTCATATTTTTTGTAAGTATTTTAGTCATTGTGATAGCATGTGAACCTTTCTCCAATTTAAATCTGATTGCCTGAAAAAGCAAAACCATTTTTAAGTGTTGATTTATGCAAATTGCTCAAATGTTCCAGGGGTTATAAAGAAGTTTTTGTTTCAGTCATGACTCTCATTTTACTTACAGCTTCATGTTTGTCTCATACGAGATTTGGATCACCCGGATGCAACATCAGCCAACTCAGTAGTAGAACTGCTGCGCAATCTGGCACCAGAGGAAACTTTGGCTTGGTAGGGAATGATTCAATAGTATGTCATGAGTTATGTTTTGATGCAATTCATGAATAGAGCAATTCACAAGCAAAATCATATATAACTTACTAGGAAATAAAGAGCTTTTGCATATGAAGTGGATTCACCATAGTAGTCAGATGTACATACTTCAAAAGAAGTGTGTAGAAAGTCAATAGCATATGGGTTGGTATTTAAGCCAGCAACAGGAAATTTTCCACTTGTAATTCTTATCATGCCTCTGGCAGGAAACATGGACATTTCATCCTTCTCTGGTTTGAATAGAAAGTTATTTGAAAAGATAAATATGTCATGCTTTTTCATGAAGAGTCTAATAGAAGAATTTTAAAATGAGTGAAATGAGGAAAGCTTTGTGTAATGTGACTATTATTTTTATTTTAAAGGCAATAAATATGTGTATGTATGTGTGTTTGAGAGAGAGAGAGAGGGGGGGGGGGGAAGCATGAGGGATAATGAGAAGAGGAGAAAGACTAGATACAAGACAGGACTACAGAATTAAGTACCTCTGTACTGTTGTTAGTTGCATATTTGATCACAGTTTGTATCCTATTTATTCACTGGTTTGTCTGCCACGCACCAGGTTCCTGCTGCAAGTGATTGGCAAATGTTCAGAGATGCTGGACCTAGAGACATCACAGCTGGCCTCCAGTAGCAATGTTGTTGTGACCAACACACCCAACGGCAGCACCAGCACACCCAGCAGCGCTGGCACCAGTCGCTACCACTTTCTGCTCCAACAGTCTCTGCATCTACTCCTCTACATCACACACATGTTTCAGTCAGGTAGAATTTCCAGTCAAATTTGACTTACTCATTTGTACCAATAATATTATAACAGTAATTTAAGTGTAAGCTTCTCAGCCCCATTATAGAGTGTCTCAGTTTTTCCTTATCAGAGTCACACCAAGCTGTGACAAAGGCTTGGCCGTTGATTCCTTACACCTTTTGGTACTTTTGTTTGTTCTTCTTGTAATATTTCCTTCTGTTTTATATGTCACATATCTGTTCCAGTAAACTTGTCAGATTTAACACGATCAATGTAATAGTGATATTGTAACAGTCCAGGTGTTTCCCTCTTTATTGTATATCACACACATCTTTTGAGTCCAGTTGGTTAGTGTTACATAATATGAAGTCTAAAATTCATTTTCTCAGAACAACTAATGCTGGCTTGGGCCATTGCAGAGTGACTGTGAGGATATAATGTGTTTGATATTTTGTGCAAAACAAGCTGATGTTTGTAATCAATGAAAGATTTGTACTCTGAACACGATAGCATTCTTTCTTCCTTGATCCCTTCAGGTTTGTTCCGGCGAGTGGCGACAGCAGCCATGCGTTTGCTGCAGCTGGAGTCCCCAGCCTGCATGTACAGTGTGGGAGAGATCAATGAGCACATGGTGGGCATCAGCAGTGTCTGTCCCACCCTCACCCTGCACTGGTGCAATGTCCTCATCCTGCTCAACTTTGATGACCGAAGTCTGTGGAGCAGGATAGTCCAGACTCCTCCTGGCTATAAAGTTGCAGAGACCAGGTAAGTTGTGCATCTGCTGTTTTTTTTTCTGGTGTCTGTGACTGCCTGTGGCAGCTTCTGATAACAGTCAGAGGTGAAGAATTCGAGTTCTTTGCCATACAATTATAATAGAACAGTAAGAAATGTAAATTTGCAGGTAATGGCTATCATTCTATTATAAATACGTAAAGAAAGCTCTAACAGCGACAAACCCATGCAAATTTGTTGACACAAAAATGTACAATCCTTTTTTCAGAAGTCTTTTATTGTATCAAAACAGTCCACAATTAGCCTAGACTCTCCTATAGTTAAAGAAAAAAAAGGGATTTTTTTGGTTTCCATTTAAATGGATGTTTTTACATTAGTGTTTTATGTTTTAGTCAATCATTTGTGGCACCAACACCATGTTTCAGGGCTAAAGTTTGTGTGCAGTGGCTGAATTTAGTGAGATTGGTGGGTGCATCACATTAGATTCTAATCCTGTTTTCACAGAGGAGGTTATATGCAGAGCGCTGATGATGGTGACACTAGTAGTCAGCAACGAGCTTCACAATGTTGTGGACTGGAAATCCTGCGCAGAGGAGGCCTCATTCTATTCTGTGATTATGTTGTAAGTTTCATGTCTTTTATTTTTGGTAAGCAAAAAAAAAAAATGAAAATATTTAATTCTGCATGTGCCATTATAAACATTCACAGTGAAATAATCTTTTTGAAGAGTATTGTTCTGCAAAATTTTACTTATCACTGTTTTCATACCGGAACTGAAAGAGAGTGATACAGACTACGTTAGTTATTTATTTATTTTTTTAATGTCTTTCGTATTTGGAGCTTGACATGTTGATTGTTGGTTTTTCAGTGTGAAAATCTGAGTGATGCAGAACATATGACTTGGCTGATCATCAACCATGTCAGTGACCTCATTCTCTTGTCCCAGGAGTCACCTGTGCAAGACTTTATTAGGTCGGTTTCCTTTGATCATGTTTAGTACACTATAGACTATGATATCTATTCACCTCAATTGAAAGTGAAAATGTCTTATTGTAGTCTGAAGAACTTAATAGGAGACAGAAAAAAAAATGTTAGGCAGATCACTAGCATTGAGGTACTATCTCTAAACAATATAGCTAGAGCTTCAGCTTGTAAGAGAGTAATGATCTCTCTATATACCCTGCATGAATGCAGATAATGGCTAGAACAAGTCAGGAGTTGAAGAAGCTATTGTATAATGAATAATTCTAGCTGAAGTCCAGTGATAAGAACTGACGTTATTTGATGAGTCAATGATGTAACCTTTTTCTCTGGTGACCAGTGCAATTCACAGAAACCCTGCAGCCAGCAGTTTGTTCATTCAAGCCATTCATGCAAGAGGAGACAGCATTACAAGGGTAAGGGGGAGAGAGAGAGAGAAAGGATGGGGGGGGCTCTCAAAAATTGATCATTTGTTTCTCCGCACATGGAAAACAAACATTAATTCATTTTCAACCCGATATGAAATACTTGTATCAACATACTGTTTGTAACCAGCAGGTTATGATAGAATTCAAATCCGAATATTCCTTTACTTTAACTTTTAAAAAATGATGATTGACCATGCATGTACTGATGTATATGCAAGATGTTGTCATAATTTTTGTAGAGTATCACCCATGCTTGTGAAATTTATTAGCTTTACTGTTCAGTCCAAAGCATTTCACTGCATGCAAGTGAATGTGGAATGGGTTATATGCAGTCATGTGCTTTTATAATGCCAAAGAAGCTCACTGAATTTCTAATTTGTGACAGGGATCATAGAATGTCTTGAAATATTATAAAAAAAGAATGTTGCCACAGTTTTCTGTATAGTAAATTTTGCACTGCCTTGATGTGTTTCATTTGTTGAATCTGATAGGAGTGTGTTTGATTTCTGATCACTATGGTAACCTGTGGTTGAATGGTGAAGGAAAAGTTTCATTTTCTTCTGGAATAGATTGGTGAAGAAAGTATGAAGTGTCATTTCCAGTAGTTGTATTAGCCTGATGAAGAAAACAAATACATTTGAAGTAATCTGAATGTCATTGTATTTTATGAAGCAAGTTTAGGGGAAAAAAATGATAGAAATGAAGGATAATAGCAAAGTGATTGAAACTTATAGAATGTATTTATCTTATGAAAGGTATTGTAGAACATTGTAAATCTGCCAGAATACACAACTCATTTAAATTCAGTATTTATGAGTAGAAGGTCAGGTTTGTACTTCAGATGATTCTATTGCTTTGATTCTCAAATTTGTCTTTTACAGCCCTCCATGGTGAAAAGGACCTTGAAGTGCTTGGATGCCATCCACAGTTCACAGAGTGGTTCTTTGGTGGCTCTTTTGATAGACAAATTCCTGGGCTGTCATCGCCTGGCGATCACCCGCATGACAGACTCGATTGTTTGTCATCGCCTGGAGAGCCTATTGGGAGAAACTGTAGAGGTAAATTAGTTATAGTTCATTTGATATGAAGTCATATGTTGTATATTTAATAATTATCTGTGAAAATATTGAATGACTTGTAAAGTATCTCAGGCACTTATAGGAGGGCTGTCATTATTAGGCAATATTTCTTTTTTAAAGTTAGGGAATGTCTTTCAGATAAATTTCATAGATGCATTAAATTTAAAGTCTTACTTCAAGGCATTCAGCAAAAACTGGACACTTGTCGCTGATACTCATTTCGAGTAATGATGAAAAAACCAGGAGCAGGTCAAAATTTAGGCCTATTGAGATTTTGGCACCAGAGTATTCCTTAAACATTTGTTTTTGATCCCACAAAAGGTTTTCCTCGAACTCAACACCCAAATGTATTTTTGAAAGGGTTTTTTGAAGCCACTTTATGGAAAATTTATTGTGAAAATCCAGGTTATATAACGGATTACTGCACCTATTTTACTAGGTCACCACATTCTTATACAACACACTAACCCCCATGTATTGCATACCAAAATGAAGGGTATAAACAAGGCTATCTACTGATGAGTAGTTCATATGAATATGTTTGTTTACATTTGAGGTTTTCGAACTAGGAGTAGTGGGCATGTACTTGGCGTCCATGATATCAGTGCCTATTTGTTATCACCAACTTTCCCGACCCTTACTGCTGCCCTATTCTACCCTGCTTGTTTAAACCCTGTGCATTGAAAAGTTTAATTTCTGTTTAACTATTTGAAGATTATTTATTTACGTGTGAAATAATTTAAAATAAATAATCTCAAGATGTTGTGAAGTTGCTAATGCATTTGCTTACAAGAAGAATGGTGTATGAAAGCCCGGCTGCTTCAACACAGCCTAAGTGTTAACAGATTGCTTCGCTCTTAAATAAAGCCAGGAGATGTAATAATATTGACATAGAGAGAGCTAAAGGAACTTATGAATGAATTTTTCACTGGAGGTAGCTCCAGTGCTGACATGTATCCGATGAAGAGCGATCTGAAGAGCATCTAGATCTAGAACTATATTCAAGTCAAAAGCACGTGAATTTAGATCTAGATCTAGACCTTGTGGTAGGAAATAAATTTGCGTAAAACCAATAGAAATGTAAGTGCATCTTGTCTTTTTTGTGTTTTTAATATTCTAGTTCTAGTAGACACCATTTCTGCACATAATCTATCTTGATTTAGATCTAGATCCAATTTTTAAAGTGCATCTTCGAATCTAAATCGCTTTCATACTTAGGCCTACAACGAACTATACAAAACTGTGAAATCTTTAAAAACTATTTTTAGCAAGAAATTTGTCATGTAACATGTTTGTTGTTCATTTATGATAACTACACAGCTGTTTTGACTTGGTATGAGTTGAAAATGTGATGTTTGTGTGAAGATGTACGTCAAAATATGAAAAAAAAATGTGAAAACTTTTAACTATGTTTTTCCCATTTTCATAGTATTGTAGTTCCCCATCATTAAAATGCAATATCTCAGCATCTACTGAATCTATTTGTAAAATTCAAACTGCAGTTTGTTCAGAAATATATAGGATTGCAGAATCTAATACTAACTGAAAATCGAAAATTTTCACCATGTGCCTGGTTTTCGCTGAACACATCACGTATGTACAAAAGTAGTATTAAGATACAAAAATATGTGAGTGGATGCAGTGAACTGGCAGTGTTATAGAGGCCAAGGTTTGACTAGTAAATGAGAAATTGTATTTTGTTGTTTCATTTAGGAAATCACAAAACAACTCCCAAAGGAAGACATAGAGAAGCTCTTGCAGTTCATGAAGTCTAATGGTTTGATACAAAGGTAAGCAGTGTATTTGAAAAGGGTATTCAAAATGCAGTTTAAGGGGAGGGGCACCTGAAAAATCTATTTTCCTTATTTTTCAATCTAAACCCTTCAAACTTGTATGATATACATATATGGTAGTCCTAATTTA
>JBCEWB010433072.1:0-12389 GCA_039654565.1 Peronia peronii | reverse complement strand
GGTTAAGCAAGAGGGTTTTTTAGCAGTTGTTAAAGAGGGAGACATTTTTTGAGGGAGGTCCCCCCCCCCCCCCCTCCCGTATTCCATCTTTTGTTATTTACATGCATGCATGTTCGTTTGTTTTTTCTTTGCTTGTTTTTAGTTTTTAAAGTGTCCACGTTTAGCTTTGAGGAGACTGTAAGGCTTCTTTGTTTGTTTGTGTTGGGATTTAACGGTACATCAGCACAAATTGCTGATAAAGAATGTAATTTGTAACATAGCATCTGTAAGGATTGCACGCCGTTCCGCTCTGCCGTTTCTGAATTCTGCAGCCCAAATTATGCTCAGGTACGTAGGCTTCCTAATTTTGGCTTAATTTTGAAAAAGAAAAAATTTTGTGCATGGAATTTTCCATGTTAGCAGCACAGATCTAGGTATGTTATTACCTGTGTTTTATATGATTATGAGGAGCAACATAGTGAAATCAGGCGCTCCTCGAGCCAAGACAATTGGAGAAAACATATTTTTTTCAAGTTTGTTGTACATCTTTAAATATTAAATTTTTAAATATTAATGTAGTTGGGGGAGGGAGAGGTTACATCCCTTTAAAAATGTACATGTATTTCTAAGTTAAATTTTCTAAAATAATTTAAATGATCATCAGTATGAGCAAAGTCTAAAAAGTATAATTTAGTGACATGACGTAAATGAGAGTTATTGGGCATTAGAGAAACCGAAAGTTATTTTGTTGCTAAATTAAGCTGCAGCAGCAGGTCACCTCAGTTTTTATTTGTCAACATTTAGACTTCTACTCACGATAGAAAAAATTTTTCACCAAGGAAAAGGGAAATGAATATGCTTTAAGCTTTAATGTGATACCACTGATTCTATATGCTCAAAAACTGATCAGCATCCAATGTCATCATCTCACATTTCCTATGTATTTCATAGATTTAATCATAGATTTCCCTATACCGTAGTCAAACTTAGCTATTTACAAAATGAAAGAAGCGGGGGGGGGGCACTCATAATGCATAATAACTCAACTTCTGTCCTTCCAAAATCAGTGGAAAACAGAAAGAATGAGAAGCACTCTATTTGTTCTGGCCTAACTACATGTACATATTGAACAATGATAGACCAGTAATATTTCTCTGCTGTTATTTCTTAGGTGTTAACTGTTGTTACATTCGTTGTTCAAGTAAAGTGTAACTAAAAATAATCATATCATGTATAACATGCACATCAGTATATTGTGCATCACTTCCTTGATCATTTTTTTTTTTAACCCTGATGATACTTATCAGTTTTGGGATCTAGACAAGAAGCCTCTTAAGATGATAATGTTGACAGTCCCTAAGGTTATGAAATTCCTGGGGCATGGCTCAGTGGCTTATGAACTTAGAGCAATATACCCTGGCCTACATTTCAATGATTCTTATGATAACGCTAACAGAATGGGGCCACAAGTGGGATGGGCACAAATTATCTAACAAACACATGACAGATATGAGACGGCCGGCCGACTGAAGATGCCATGACTGTGCATGTTTAATTATTCAGGTAGATATTTATCTGAGACGCAATTACAAGAAGAGAAAGAAAACAATCTGCAACCTATAAAGTGGTATCCGGTAGTATATACTAATACAATCCTGGTTTTTTTTTTTTCTAAAAGAATAATATCTACTTCTGGCAATGGGTATGGATAAAATATGACATGTTCCAGGCAAGAGTCCAATTTGGCAAGAGTCTAATTTGATGAGTGAATGGATCAGGCAAAAGAGCTTTTATTTGTACATTTTGTATATTACAGTTCTTTCTTGGAACAGTGCAACTCTTGACATGAAATCTGATTATAACTCCAATCATTTACTGCAGCCACTCATAATCACTGAGGGTGAGAGAGAGAAGAGAACTGGAGAGCTTTCTTTATAAACTGCAGCACCAGCAGGCTGACAGTTCCTTGCAATCATAATTTCCTGATTTAAGAACTGCCAGTGGCATGGTTAAATTAAATGTGCATGTATGGGTATAGGTATTTGGAAAACAAGAAAGAAAGGGGGTCCTTCACTAAAGACAGAATAACTGTGCCAGTTCTTTGCAATTCATGTATGAGTATTATGTAGTATTTTGCACGTTGTTCAGATCAGATGTTAGTATTTAGGTAAGTGCAATGTGCAGATTACAGTATACATGTGTGACACTAAACTTTTACATTTAGTAGGTACATGTAAATGCATTCATATTTCATACACTACCAATAACATCATCTTGAATGAAAGTTGTAAAAATTTTTATTGTTCTTATTTCTTGACACTAGTTTTTCTCAGCTATAGGTAGCATAGATAAGTCAATGCTGACAATCTCTTCCACAGTCTCATATATTTTCAAGAACATATGTATCCAGCTTGGTGAATGGACACAATCGTAACCAATTCAGGTTTGCCTGTACATGTGTAACTGATTTCTGCTGAACTTTCACAGCCGCTTTCAGAAGACAATATTTTATCATCCAAGACCCAGCTCATGGTCGTAATTTCGACAGCAGCATGGACATGATATGTTCATGCTTGTCAGCAGATACAGTCCTTTCACATTCTGCTCCTACTGTTACAAGTGAAAAAGCCATGTGATCTATGAAGCACTAGGATTTGGCTGTTTGCTATCTGCTATGAGGGAGATATAATTAGAATGTGTTATCTCAAACCACTATGTCCTCTGAGGAAAGTGATAAAAGCCCTACCCTTCTCATATCAGTCAGGTAACTTGAAAACTAGCCAGGCAATTGTTGAAAACCAGCTACATGTATTTGTCATTGCTTCCTAGATTTTAAGTTTGGTACAGTAAACTCACAGTGAAAACAGGACCACATTTTGGTCAGGACAGTCCCACCAAAAATAAGTTTGAAAAAAAAAAAATTCGAATAATTACAGTACTGCTTTTTTGCATTATTTTAGGCAAAAGAAAAACAGAAGAAAAATGTGTAAACTGAAATGAATTCAGTTTTTGTCTAGTTTATCCCTTGACATCCAACAGGCATATAGTAATTGCTTGATTTTTCAAATAGCTGTTCACACAAATAACTCCATTCTCATTCAAGGTTTCCCAGTTTGATGTCTCATTCATAAATCAACTCACACACACAAAGAAATTTAATGACTTTATTTTTTAGTAGATATATAATGATATGCTTCGATTCTTTGATCAATGACAGCAAAGGTGGAATTGGAGAAAATGTCGAAAATGTCGCACACAAGAACTAGCCAAATTTAGAGCTAAAAAATTATCTTTTCAAAACATTTGGCTGAAGGAGATTTAAGTTTTCACCTGCACAACTGACAATTTCCTTTTTTTTTCTCATACAAAAATGTGAAAGTAACAGTTAGTGCTTTGTTTATTTCATGCTTATAAAATATATTCATTATAACAACACCTTGTACGTTGTTAATCCAGTTCGAGTATGAGGGAAGAAAATGACAGACATAGGT
The DNA here is from genome assembly GCA_039654565.1 of Peronia peronii. Taxonomy (NCBI): domain Eukaryota; kingdom Metazoa; phylum Mollusca; class Gastropoda; order Systellommatophora; family Onchidiidae; genus Peronia; species Peronia peronii. The sequence continues at coordinate 8,919 of JBCEWB010433072.1, read as the reverse complement.
ACAAAACTGGCCAACCGCCATACTGAAGAGAACATTTTCGGTCTTATGACTTGAGTATTTCCATTCTTCTGAACGAGAGAGAGCAGTAATTGACAGTTCACACTTCAATCGAGTCAGTAACAGAGTTTATTATTTACTTGCATGAATATGAAGGTAGTACATAGTTAAATATAGGAGTGCATAATGTGCATGGATAAGTAGCTTGTCTGTGTGGTCTACTTCTCCTAACACAACTCATGGGGTTGTTTGGCTATAAATTGAATTCATTATTTCTGGTGGTGGTGTCACTCGGGTGCTTCTTCCAAACTTTGCAGAGACATTATAAAAAAAAAAGGGTGGTTTTTCTAATCACTCATCCAAAAATATATCGCACCCTGTGAGCTTTTGTCTTATCACCTGCTATTTTCAGATTGTCAACTTTTCTTCACCATCAAAAACAGGAGACAAATTTGTATATTGTCTGCCTATCGTATACTTTCTAATGCACACAGCATCTTTCTCTCTACAGAGCTATCACAAACACAATCCAAGCGATCAGGCTGAAACATCTACCATTCACTACCATGAAGCAATATATAATATGGATGTCAGTTATCTTTAAATCATCTGGTCTGATGCTAACTAGCCGCCTATCAAACAAACAGATTAAACTTACTGTGAGAACTACTTTAAACTGAGATCTTTGCACCAGTCCGAAATTAACATTAACATTTATTTTCCAACAAGTGGAAAATTAACATAAACAAAAAGAAATGCATAATTATGTGACCTTTAACAGCAGTTTTGCAACTTCTCATGAACGTTTCCTTCGTGTGGCTTAATCCAATGCACAATAAAAGTGAAAATTGTATATCTCTCAAACGAGACTTTCTCTGCAGTAAAAAGAAAATGAGAACATTATATTGAGCATTAGTTTTATTTTGAATACTTTAGACAAAGTATAAACAGGTGCCCCATGAAGTATTAAGCATAGTACTTTAGGAAAAAAAAAATTATAAAAATAACTAAATAATTACAGTATAAGTTTTACACAATAATTTAATGTGTATTGTGAAACATATCCCAATGAACTCAAGACATCTTTCTAGGAAAAAAAAAAACTGTAAAAAACACACAAGACATCCTAATGAAATAAAAATTATGAATTTTATGTTTTCTACTGCACCAGTTAAATTTCATCATTTAGTTATGATTCAAACAAATATGTAACAGAAAATTGGTAAAATTATATGCGCAAACAAAGACAAGCAAAACTGAGGGTTTTTTTTTTTTTTTTATGTGTAAAATCCATAATTTATATATTTTGACTAAACAGAAATAAAATCAACACAAACAAAGAATGGAGGGACATTTTGTTCTTCAGTCATCGCCAACATCAGAATGAAAGAATATCTACCAAAAATAGCATCAAGCATCTGCAGGCAAACAGAAAAAAATAACTGCACTGAAGTTTTAGTGTCACAGTGGAACGAGTATCACTCATCATACTGCAATTTAGCTCACAGCTAAATAGAACCTGGACTATGTACAAGAAAGAACGGGTGACTCACTCATACAGTGTCTTGTAAAACAAACATCTTCTACTTCATGAATATGAAAATAGTTTCTTTTTTTTTTTCCTTTAAATTACAACATATGACTGTTTTATTTATTCCTGTCAACAAATAAATAGCTATTGGATTTTGCCTTAAAAATAGGAAAATAACACAACAAACCAACAGAAATATGTTACATGTCTTGACATTCTGTCTATGGCCTTCAACACAAATGCCCCTCCAGCGAAAAGTCCCTACACTTGGATGTCTTGCTTTCGAAAAAAGCTTTAGCACATCTGGAGATGAAAGAAAGAAGGTAAATTACATAAAGTTCTGTAGATGGAACCGACATCAATCATGACATAGTATTTGTACCTTTGTGTCGGGATTTAATGACACAACAGTATGATTATGGCTGTACTGCACCCAGGAAATATGTTTAAAAGTTCAAAGGATATCAAGGGACGCATGTATAAATTGAAGGATCAAAGATTGTAAACTACCAAAAAATTACAGAAGTAGAGAAGCGATATGCCGTGTGACTGCCACATGGTCACAATTTCTTCAAAACATGTTCATGTTGATGATTTTAAATTTTGGAATGGAGCCCCACTTGGCACAAGAAGCTCAGAATTATGTACTGAATATTGATCTATTTGTAATGTGATACTTCAATGTGGAGGTCACAAACTTTTCTCACACAATTAGTTACTTCCCTTTGCCAAGGCAGATGAGGCTTAAAAAAATTTTCTTGCAATTCTGTAATTAAATTTGAAACACGAATCACCAAAATAATTTGTAAAAAATTATCATGAGAAAACATTTTCATAAAGTGAATTTTTCAGAATTTTCCATTTTTTCAATTTTGAATTATATATTCTAAATAACAATAGAGAAGGGGATTTTTGTCCTTTATAATGGTTGCATTATACCTCATTTGCCTTGCAAAGGGTAATCATTTGAATGACAGCTGAATTTAGTGAGAAAATGAATGATCCATATTGCTAATCCTCACTGATCCTCATGTAGTCACTAAATTGCAGTATTAGAACCTTTCAGTATATTTTAGCAAATTAAATTCTGAAATACATTTTTAAATGGACAAATCAAGTTTTATGCACAAAAAGAAAATCGCAGTAAACACTGCTGAAAATATTTCTTTCTAGAATATACTTTAGCTCTAACCCTAACCCTATCTTTACAATGAAAACATCAGTGTTTGATTCTAAGGTTAGGGCTGGGATAGAGTTAGGATTCCTTCTAAAGATTTAAATAATCAAAGACATGCCCCTAATTAATTGGAAAGCAGTAGTTGATATGTGCTATTTTCCACCTCCAGGTTGCAAATTCTGTTATACTTGTAAGCCGGGACCATACAAGAAGAGGAGTGGCCAATTCTGAGCCATTTTTTATTTATTTATTTATTTATTAAGTTCTCCCAAAACAAATACAATATGCATGTCGCCAGTGTCGCAAGAAAAACATTCCAAAAATAGGTTTTCTACTACAATCTCAAGTCCACTTGCCTTTGCTTGAAAACTATCCCACAAATTTTTATGTGTTACCGCTGATTCATTCAAGGCTATATTCTCAGGTTTGGGTTTTTCTTGCACACAAAGATTGTTACATGGACAAATGTTGAATCACTTTCTCTTGTTCCTTATGTCAAAGATGCTTAAACACAGTTATGTGGTTTTCTTGCGACATCAACAAAATGCTCTTTTCCAAATCCACAGCAATTTTGAAAACATCCAAATCACAAACTAATATCTGATTGGAGGATGGCAAGAGGGTGCATGTGGAAAGACAACAATTTTGAAAGTGTCGGAATTCCAGCCACCGAAAACTGACAGCGATCATTCAATTTCATGACCCTTAACATACACGTATGTTTCACAACTTATTTAAGTATATTTACCAAGGCAGTAATCAATGCACGGTGACCAAAGAGCTTAAAGAATATTTTGTAAATAGAAAAGGCCAAATCCTTTCAGTCCCAAAAAGGGTATCTGAAGTTCCGATAATAAATAATTAGATGAAAAGAGCTCTATTTGAAAGTACCATGCATGGATTTTTTTCATCCAAACTACTTGGCATACTTACCTAATAAAGGCCTTTCAAGACTAGGCGAGTGGTTTGCCTCCAAGTTTCTCTAAAACTGCGCTACTATTGAGTTCCGACAAACAGTCACCCTCTAATATGTTCTTGTTCATAGACAAAGCTGATCGAAGGGCGTTGAAGGAAGAAGCACAGATCATCCTCTTTCTAATATGAGCCTGCATCGGATGCCTGAAATTTTGTTTAGAAAGTGAGAAGACCATGTTAGCATTTCAAATAAAATAAAAAATCAACTGTTACACTAATCAAAGATTTTACACTAGCATTAATCAAAGATTCTTTTCCTTCTTCTTTGGTTTAAATAGGCAAAAATAACAGTCCATGTAAACAAAGTGAAGAAACATCCCTTAGACACACTTCAAACCACAATTCACTTGACAAAACGATCTCAGCTTCTCAAGAAATTTAAACTGGCATTCTAAAAGTTTTCAAATTTCTAACTTACTTAGGAGTAAAGGGATCTTTAATATCTTCAATAACTTCACTGACTTTCTGATGCAAATAAATGAGGTATTTCAAGGTCGGTCACATGATCAAGGAAACATCGCTCACACGTGGGTTGGTTTACTAGGTGTGAATATCTCTGATATCTCATCACTGGTCAAGAGCTGCCGGTCATGCGGAGAGCATGGATGCAAATCAGCTTTGGGCAAAAATCTCTTGATCATGCGACCGATCTCAAAATATCTCATTCTACATTACAATAAATGCACATCTGGATCGGAATTAGATCCTGACAGGGTAGGAGGTCACTGATTAATGTTGTGTATAAACTGTCTCCCCTCCAACAATTCCCTTGCACACTGTTAAAATTAAAATTATTTTGATAAACTACTACTTGCGATAAAACAATGACAAAGAAGGGCATTCGTATGGATTTTGGTATCACATTCATTGGAATTGCTTACTAACATCAACACCTTCAGATTTTAAAGAAATTATAAAATGTGTTTTCTGTTAATCTTATTCATATTTTGACATAGATAAAAATGAGATAAATTAAAAGTATTCTGTTAGGGAGAGAAGGAAAATAAAAATTTAAAAGAAGTGTTGAATGTGATAATGTAAACAGCGGTCAAAGGGATTCAACTTTCTATCACATTCTCATATATATGTTAGGAGTGCGAATGTCATTTAACAAATATGATATATATGACAGCAGTAGAATGACATCAAAAGTAGGTTTAATGGGCCAATAGTCTTTTGAAACCTTTTCTTTTTCTATCACTGGCTAAGATAAAGAAAAGGTGTAAGTGAAAATCAAGGCTCCAAGGGAAAATAACATTTGAGACACAATATGATGAAATCAGGCCCTTGTCAAAGTGGGGCGACCGGAGAAATCACATGTTTTTCAACAGTGAATGAATTTTTAACGCAATTTTCTTGTCTTCACAAAAGCCTTCTATATCAATCTAAAAAATAATGCATTTCAGAGTTAAATTTGCTGAAACTGAGTAAAAGTGCAAAAATTCTAACATCGTAGCATGGCTTAATAAGGATTAACAAAAGTTATTGGCCATTGTCTCACTAAATGCAGAAAGCAACAGGTCACCCCCATTGTCTTTAACTGCCAATATCTCGACTTGTACGTAACTGACTTGTGAATAATCTTCACATTGATAACAATAACTATATGCTCAAAATTTGACGAATGCCTGATTTCATCACATCGAATCTCATTTTATGATGGTTGGGATTATTACTAACAAAATGTACTTTAGCAACGAAAGAACAAAAGATTCACTTAAAGAAGTTCATGCACACAGCATACTGATTTGTAACGGTTAAAATGAATGCTATGTTTTCTTTCTTTCTTTTTGTTCTTTCTCATTTTAATCCCAGTTGAGGATATTAATGCGGATTTCCACCAATCATGTAAATATGTGGAATACAGGGATGTCAAACCGTTTTCACAATGAAATCGGGGAAAGTCGGCACTTAACTGGCCAAATATAAAAAAGTCGGCAACAACCAAAAAAGTCGGCATTGCAACTTACATTGGAAGTCTGAATAGGGAGGGAGGTTGGGGAAGGCAAACAAGGATTAACATCTCATGCACAGCTCACTAGTTCCCAGCAAAGAATGGAAACCGATCGTAACATCAACAAGCATTTCCACTCTATCGTCAATGCTAGAAGTGACTCCCTGACATTAAAGCCTAGTCAAGGCAATTGATGATGAATCTGTGAGTTCTATACTAATCATACTGATCAACAAACACTAATATAATAAAAATAAACCTATGCATTATTTAGGCATCATATAATTGGAAACTGAAGAGCTGCCTCGTTCACTGACCTGTTATTGTAAGAGATGGAAAACATTAACACAGACACAGAGATACAGATCTATATCTATAACTGTTTCAGTTTTTGCCCCTTGATGGTGGCCTGTAGAACTTTATCTCAAGTCATGATCGGAGTCAAGATAATTCCCGCTACAATGTCACCACTTCAAAAGCATCTACAAAAGTGAATCTATTCTTAGATTCTATTAGTATACACAGATTTTGAGTCTAATCCCTCTCGACTTTATTGTTCAATAATACCTCACTGAAGTTATGTTCACCCTATATAAGCCTTTCAATATGGAATGCTGACTTCTAGTTCGTTGCATCAGATATTAAGACCTGCCTTCACCATATTTTGAATCTAGTTTAGCAATGGAATTATGGCATTGATATGTTCTACTAAAACACTTAAACTATTGTCATAGGTGGTAGATCTAGGTAAATATCAAAGAAAATAAGAATGGTAAACTCTTGAATTAAATAGTGGGCCTATAGAGGTCTAGTCCATGCATGAGAATCTGATTCCTAACCCATGCTCCATGATATCTCTGAATCTGGTGATCCATCTAATACTATTTGCTTTCTGGCAACTCCCACTTATGCGTGTGTAACATTTAGTTCAGGTGGCACTTGGATCAAGCTGGATCTGCAAGTGTAATAATGGCCCTCCTCTACCTCTACAGGAATAACACCAGAGATACTAATCCTGATATGGTTCTATGTCACTGGTGACCATTCCTATAATTATGAAACCTTCTTACAGGTAGAACTATTTTTAGGCTCACCAAAGTTTTCAACTTTCATGGTTTGTATGTCTGGGGGTAGATCTGGGATCTAGGTAGCCTATGACTATGGCAAACTCCTCGCCTACTTCCGGCTCTCTACATCCAGGTCAGAAAGTTTGGCATTCCATCGCGTTGAGTGATACAAGGGCAATAAAGATCAGAACAGCAACAGAATAAAAAAACATGTATACATACCATGAACAGAGGATCATTTCGCTCTTCTTTGTGCCATCTTTGTTGAGAAATTCGAAATCGTAAGCGATGTATCTCACATCATCTTGTGGAAGAGTTGCGAGGAGGGCGTCATAGTCGTTATCTGCTTCCTCTGTTGTTGCTGATGTCTCCACAACGATTTGTTTGACATCGTCAGAGAATTTGAAGATGGCATATTTAAGTTTCTGCTTCTTCGAAGTCGTCATGGATATCTTCTGATATGTTTCTTTGACTTCATCACTGATTTTGATTCCTGAGGCCATGATTGAATCTTAGGAGAAGAGGACTCAAGAGATAGTGGATCCTTCCTATCGGTTAGCCGGCGTGACGGTGGGGTATTCTACTTCCTCCGAAAGGTCCCGTGAAATCCCGTAGCGCCCTCTAGTGAGTGGATAATTGGGATACCGAATAGTTAGTTTGTTGTCTTGACCTTTACCGATAGTCTCAAAAGAGATAACAAAGTCATCAGTTATACTCAACTTCACGATGTAGTCTGAAATTTCAAACAGAAATTTGCAAATTTATATCTTGGGGGGGGTGCTTATATTTTCGAAACTGACGTTACCAGTCAAGTGATAAATGTCTATTTTTATCCATTCCATAAATGGCCAACAGGGAAATTGTAAACTAACGTCTCATTGGATAAAGGCTCAAAATCCTAATAAGGAAGCAGCTACGAGCTAGAGGGTAGTCATACCATTCAGGATTCCATGGGTGGGTGAACCCGAAGCCACGCCCCACTTTTCCCACGCGCAGCTGTGAGAGAAAGTCTGTATTTTATTATGATTTAGGCACAACCTTATTTCATTTACTAATGGGCCCTAATAACTGGCCCTAAACATTTTGCTGTTAGAGCAAACAGTGTAAAATAATGTCCTACATCTGGTCGACCCGTTTTCAAGTGGCGAAAACCAACAATTCCCAAATAGTTGCAGCAAATGGTAGCTTAATGTCACAATGATGCGTGACACATGTTACGCTAATGGCGTATTGACTATTTAAAAAGTATTTTTATGCTGCCGGTTCCTCTTTGGGAAGAAATCATCATACTGACGGCAGCTGCACATGGAATCCGTGTCCTTCTTTGGAGGCAATAGTTGTTTGTCCATATATGTCTCACACAATTATTGATTCTGTAGGCAGTTGATAGGCCTATTTGAAGTTTACCTGAATTGGACATATCCGCATAAATCTAAGCACGAAAAGGTAGCTGGGGATTGATCTATTTATCTATCACCGCTTTTCTTGAATCCGATGTCCGCATTAGTAAGAGGCTGCTCTGCGGACAGATGTTATATCTTATAGTTATACACAACAGCAACCTAAACCCATATACGATTGTATGCTAAAATGGTATCTCAAGTTTACCTCAATTGGAAACATCCGTTTCAAATACTAAAATGCGACTGAGAAATATGCTTTGTCTCATTACTGTTTTTCTTGAATACATATGTATTAGCTGCTTGCTATAGTTGTGATATATGAGCTATAATTACGGTATGTTATTATGTCACATCATATGTAATTGGTGATTAACGTGGCAATGACAAAAAAAAAGGAAGAGGGAAAGAAGAAAGAGTGAATGAATGAAAGAAACAAAGAAAACAAAGGAGAGAAAGAGAAAGAAAAGGAAAGAAATGAAAAGAGGCCAAAAGAAAAGAAAAAAAGAAAGAAAGAAACTTTTTCTTAAGATGTTTCAAGTTCCACAATATTGTTCGAGATGAATGTTGCATTAAAGTAAAGTCTACAAGAAGTCATAATAATCAATGAACAGACAGAGGCCGAGACAGACATGTGGGTGGATAACATCCACTCAGACAGATAAACATATTACATTATTTTATTATACAACAAACAAACATATAGATCTATAGAGACATATATGCACACGCACATACACAACATATTACATACATACATACATACATACATACATACATACATACATACATACATACATACATACATACATACATAC
>JBCEWB010432961.1:0-20122 GCA_039654565.1 Peronia peronii | reverse complement strand
CCCCCCCCCCCCCCCCCCCCCCCCCCCCCCCCCCCCCCCCCCCCCAAAACACACTCCAACAAATATTCAGTTCCTTTCAGAAGTGGTCAAAGTGCACATATTTACTATGGGGTCCTAAAATTTTGCCATTTTCATTATGAGTAATATGAGCAATTTTCATTTGTTTGCTTACATGGGCAGTTATTTATTCAAATGCATTGACTATTTGACCTGGTCGTCAAAACAGACTCAGTGGTCTATTGCAAACAGGTTTTCCTTTTCAACCATTCAAATTATCGTTTCATTATTTTACAACATTGGATAAGACTGTAGATTTTAGATTTAGATTCTAGGCTTCAGAAGGGAGAAGTTCCCACACCAATCCAAGTATTTTCTTGAGGCTTAAGATTAAGGTTGGATAGGTGAAATTTGGGTTTATTCAAGTACCCTGGAGCATTTAGTTACAATATTAAGACTACTTAGTAGCAACAGATGATTGGGAATATTTCAGCTATCTGAAAGCAATAACCTCACCTCATCTGAATTGCAATTTCATTGCTTTCATTAATAGATTCATGCTGGTTTACAGTAAAAAAACTACATGGTACTAAAGTGAGAAACAAAAAATAAATTCACTTCATACCTGCTCACTTTATATTTTCTCTCAAACATCGCCTAGGGATAACATATTGACTGAGATCAACAGCAGAGTATGGAGCGGAATGACTAGTAACTTGCCGTCTAAAACAGAATGAAACAACAGTATAACTTGACTAACAATGCAAACAAGATGAAAGGAAAAATGGAACCAAATATTACTGAATATAACAACTGTTTAAAAAGAAAAAAAAAAAAGAAAAACACTGGCAGAAGAAGTGTAAAGTATGATATGATCTGCACTGGAGAAAAATAATGCAGAAAAAAAGCAGCAGCAGTAGACATGGAGTATTTAGCTCTATCTAGACAATAACACTAGAAAATCTAGAACTCCAGATAACCTCTTGGAAAGCACTATAATAACACTGACAGTAAAAAATAATATCTGAAACAGCAGTATGAGCAAGATCTAATGTTGAGTTTTCAGAGAGGAAGTAACTTGTGTAAAGAAACTATATATGCCTCGCAGCCAATCAAAATGAGTCGTATGTCTATTTTACATCAAACTTTGTGTTCTTACTATCATGTAAAATCTGTATTTGTACACAAGTGTTTTGAGCTGGCTTGACTATACTGCGAAGTGAAAAGAAAGAAATGACTCCTCAGCACAGGTTACAATCAGAAGAAAAATGGCAAAAATGAACAGTTTAGCAAAAAAATTGATATATTCATCTCACATCTTGATATAGGCCCACTTATAATCTGTCCATAAGAGCAATTCTTTCATACTCAGAGATGAATGTTCTTTCAATTTCTGTAATGCAAATCATCAATATCAGACCACCTTCATCAGATAGTGACTTAAGACTCATTCTGATGGGCTACGGGACATATTGTCACACTCACATGACAACCGCCAGTCGTTTTTAGTTATTTTCAGACAAATGGTAGCCTATAAATAATTTCATTTCACCACAAAATACATTTCATTGTTTTTATTTCAAATGGTCCAAGTTTTCACTAAAAATTCAGAGTTGAAAACAATGCTTCAAGAGCAATGTAGTAAAAAAAACCCAGAATAATTCAGCTATGGCCTGAACTCAATTTGACCAAAAAATGACTTAGGCCAATTATCATGAGTGTGACAATAAAAATCATTTAACTGACAAAACTTCAATGAAACTGAAACTGGCAAATAATAACAACAACAACAAAAAGAAAAAAAAAGTAAACAGAAATGACAGAAAGTAGATTATCAAATATTAATGTTTATAATGAGCAATGGTTCACGGTTACAGCTCTATCACAACTGGTTTTAAGTTCAATATATGCAGAGAGTAAAAAAAGTTACAAGTTGCAACATTATCTTTGACACATTGTAACTTGTTTATGAGCTCATTCCTTGTGATAAATAAAGCAATGTTTTTTCTCCTGTATTAATATCTCGAAATTTCTATATGATGTACACAGAGTAAAAAATACTCTAATAATAATTTAATAATATTTGGCACTAATACAATTGGCAGATGTTGTCTTTTTTTTTTTTTTGTTAGGAAAGCTCACTGTTTAAGAATATACAACATTAATACAGAGACTTACTGAACTTATTTTTAAAATTCACAAGTCTTGATATTTTAAATATAAAATACCATTAGAGAAAATATTATGCAAATTAGCACAGAGAGCACAAACTGCCATTATTTCAAACTATAATGACCTATGATCAGTCTCAGAAAATCCTTGTGATATGGCGGGCTTATCTATGGAAGCAAACAGTTAAAGAAACAACGTCAACAAAATACATGTAACTGAAGACCAGTGGAACGAACCACATATGTGAACATTTTTACAGCAGGGAGAGATCTGCAATTTTATTTGTATATATATTATTATGTATTATTTCACTGCTTAGCCTCTCCTTGTTTCATTACTTCATAATACTAATTCAAAATGTGTGAAATATAAATCTAATTGCATTTTCATTCCCCTTCTGATCAACATGTTGATCTAGTCTTTGGAGCCGCTCTGTGATGACAGCATAGTTGTAACATAAACTTGACATAATTTTGAAGACCCTAAACACCTACTTTATTAACAACTGAAACGAGACACGACAGGATGAAATCAGGTGCTCGTCAAACTGGAGCAAACTAGAGAAATCACGTGTTTTCAACAATAAATTTTTAACCAAATTTTTTTTCTTCACAGAACTCTTCTATATTAATCTAAAGATCCATTTCAGAGTTAACATTGTTGAAACAGAATGAGTAAAAGCCCAAAAATTGTAATTTAGTGGCATGGTCTAACAAGGATTAATAAAGATTAACAGAAGTGATCGACCATTTTCTCACTAATTTTAGCTGCAGCAAGAGGTTACCCTCATCATCTTTAATTGCCAATATATCGAATTCTATTTAACGAAGATCAAAAATTTTTTTAACATGCTGAAATGGAAATGAATAATCTTCACAGTAATACTAATAACTCGATATCATTATGCTCAAGACTTGATGAGAGCCTGATTTCATCGTGTCGCATCTCAAATATTCCGACAATAAGCGGGCATTTCTTGCATGTAAGATTTAATTGTGAGCATTTATGGAAATTCATTTCTGTCATCAGTGCGATGCTCATCAAACTGCCATACTGTTTCTTGAGTCGGTCTTGTTCTGATGCTATTTGTGATATTCTTGTCTGCAACATAAGTGTGAATGTATGCTACATATACACGTAAACTGTGTCTCATCAACTGTGAATGGGCTTTCCTACTGAGGACAAATAATCTTCCTTCTATCTTATCTTATCTTATCTTATCTGAGCATGCAAATGATATACAACATATGTAAAAGATATACGAAGTTGAGTTGAAAGGATTTTGCATTTTGTTTAAAAGTTTAAATGAAACATGCCAAAACATTGAAGCCCTAACAATGTAATTTAAGTGTATATGTAACATTTGACCTTAAAAAATCTGTCTCTTTATAATGGTTTGCAGGACAAACTTGTTCTGTGTCTGTTACATATTAAGGCCTATTATCATTATGGTGGAATGATCATCAAATCTTAAAGCTTAGTTTTAAAGAACGTCAACAAGATACACTTGACATGAAATGAACTCCATTGGAAAATATATACATTAAAATAATGTCCATCTCTTCTTGTGCTGCAGTTTTAAGTCTCTTACCTGACCAATCAACTGTAGATAGAGAATGTGCTCTTTTGCAACTGTACTGATCATCTATACCTCGACGATCCCCAAACAGTAATTTGTTTTGTTTCTGACAACCGTCAGTGCTCATTTTTACTTGTCATTTGTGAACAGTAAGTTTTGTCTATTTCCCTTCTTACCAAAACAGCACTAGTTGTGGCTTTGATTGTTCGTGTCTCGTCAACTGTCACTGATTTTTCAAAGTGCTATAGTTCAACTTTAAAATGTTCTGGCACATCCATGGATAACCCTTTGGCACAGAAAGATTAAGTCTTTTACCTGACCTCAAAATTTATTCCTATTGCTCCTGTTTCAAGTTATTACTTTTTGTTAATCTGCACTCTTGCCAATCTTTCATCTCTTTATCACTAAGTAGTCAACTGGGCCATTATGCTACAGACTGGGAATTTATGCTTTTTAAAATCACCATCACTTAAAATTTGTGCACTGATTTTCATTGACATATAAATTACATTTCCATAAACTTTTCCAAAACAACAAATGAAATCTAAAGATTGGTTACCATGATAACTAACAATATTGACTTTTTAAAAAACTGTATTATGTAGCTACTAAGCACCCACCAAACTGAAAGCTGAGTTAATCAATGTGCTTTGCTCACAGCAGACACTGCACCAACAGTATATGAACACATTCTACTTTGCTGTTCTGAACATAAGTTTTGAACATCAAATTTTGGTATTTCAAAAAAAAACAAAACAAAATGTTTACTGACTCACATTACTGTATAATAAACAGTACATGGGCATCAAATGTCTGTATGAAAAGATAACACTTGTTTCCTTAAGAAATGCATTAATTTTTGTCTTTACTTTCATCCGTTACAACAAACATTAAAGCCCGCTTTTTAAATATCATTAAAAAGAAAAAAATGAATAATAATAATAACATTCAAAGATGACGTCGCATGTAGGCTTGTTTTCAACATAAATTATGAATAAGAAGCTAAATGACATAAGTTAAAATGGATAATTCAACAATTTGTTTACAATTTACTCTCCCTATGGATATTTTCAACAGTAGACATGGCAGTAAAGCAACTTTCAATCAAAACAAATTTGAAAGAAGCTGGCACCGAAGTATTTTTTTCAAGACCACAGATACTTAACAAAATGAACTTATGGGCATTAAATAGAAAAGTGTATATATATATATTTTGAAATTCTTCTATATACCTCTTGATATAGCCAGGTTTATTGTTTATAGAGTAAATGTCATAAATAATCTCTCACCATAAAACTGTGAATACTTCAGGATTTTTAATCTAGATCTATGTCAAAACAAGTTAAAAAATATGTAAAATATCATTATGCTCCAAAACCACTTGCAAATTTTGAGAAATTGATAAACATGACCTATTGCTCTGTGCGATATGCAGTTTGGTCTTACTCACTAGATAGGAAGAATAACAAGGACATGACTCATTGAAGCAGCATGACTGAGTGATGATACAAACACATATCTTATTCAACTTTATGTCAAGAAAATTTTCATTATTTATGATTCCGATATAGCAATATTGCTCACATCTCTGTGCATCTGTTGCCTGCTCTGTATCTGGATAGAACTGAAAAGTTCATAATGAAAAGTTCACCGAGGGCCAAATCATGGGCTACCTTCTTTCACAGTATCTCGTCACTCACATAAATTCCCACATATATAACTCGGCATTATTCCACAATGAGATTTGTCCTCACAAGAAGAAACAGCATCAATTGTGAGACCAATACCTGTAGTCAGACAGAGCTATTTCCAGATCTGTTACGATGGTGAAATCCTCCTGATGATTCTCAAGAAGTTTTGTCACTCATCTAAAGCATTCATATATATATATATATAATATATAATATATATATATATATATAAATCTGCATCTTTCCAGGATAGAAGTCTCCTCAATGGGATGAATCAGTCTCATCAACATCTGCAATCAGTTAAAATAACTTACAGATCTATTGCATTAAAACCCTCCAGGTTAACTCCCAGTTCTGTCATCAGTGTCAACTACTTACGCATGTAGACTCTGCATCTTTTCACTACAAAGCCTTCCTTAATGAGACCAAACAACAACAGCAGTCACATGTGTTACCGCCATCAGTTAAAGTCAATTCCAGATCTACTGCAATCAAAACCTCCATGGCTGATTCTCACCAAGTTCTGTCACTCAATTTAATTCCTGACAAAATTAAGTCTGCCTCTTTCTCCAATGAATTTTCCCCACTGAGATGAAAGAATAACAGCTTCCTCAATAATAGCCATCAATTAAAGTCAATTCCAAATCTGTAAATGATGAAATCGTTCTAATTATTTCTCATTAAATTCTGTTGCCCATGTTGAGTCCTCACATATGTAACTCAGAGTCTTTCCATCGTCAAATTTTCATCATTGAGCATAAACAGCAAAGAAGCAATTTCTAGGTCTGTCACATTCAAACATTAATATGTTAGTTTGTCAGTACTTATTTACCCGACATCACAGGCTGGTTTCAGAGATCTGGTGGTCACCGAGTTGTCCATGATCTCAGCACTGTACCACAGACACAGTAACACCAAGTCAAACAGTTGACAGTCAAGTCTATATCACAAACCATGGGGAGCATCTTGATAAAGGGACACAGCATACATGTACCAATACAGAGATGCTGCATCTCAATAAAAAGATGTAGCTTTCCAGCATTAACAGTAACAAAATTAGCCCACTGGCACAACAGAGCCTGATCCTCTGATCTTTACACAGGAACAGAATGAACAAAATATTATACTGAAATTTGCACTGTGTGACTTATTGCACAATAAACAGTGTAAATATGAAGAGCTTATCCATGCTTCACATTTTGGGTCTGGTGACAGTCACTCCAGCAAAGAAACAGTCACCCAATGTCTTCTCAATCACAGTCATTATCTCTGTAGTATTACTGCTATATTCACAAAAACTCTTACTGTTTTTTCTTTATTATTCCAATATATGTCTGAGCATGCATGATTACATGATCACTTGTTTGCAGTGGATGTGCCAATTGTGACAGAAAACAGTCTAGTTTTCTCAGACACAGTTTGGTCCTGCATCACATGAACACAATCTTGAAAAGACGGTGCTAGGGTCTGCCCACCATATAAACAGGAAATAGTGGAGAATTCCAAAAATCTGAGTTGTGTACCCATATGTAATTTCATCAGATCATTGTTCTTGGCCACCATGTCTGAGAAGGCATGCCAGTCCAGAGAGATTAGCAATCTGATGTATGAAATCTTCACAGTAGCCAGGCTCATCTGACCATTGTTGTTGTCAGTATTAATAAATTTGTCATGCTCTAAGCATGCAATACATAGTTCGGTCAATATATGCCGCTGCTTTTCTGTATCAGTTGTGACAATGGTTATTGCTTTCTAATCTATTCCATTGTGCCCTGGGTTGATAAAGCACTCTGAACAAGTGAATAGGAATGATGCAGTTGGAGCTGGCTAAGGTTGAAATGGATGCATCTCATCTCATCTCATCTCGTCTCTGTGTTCTTACATAAGGGTACAGCAGATATGTCATACTTCTGTGTCGCGCTGCATGTGTAGTGCATCCATTTGCTCCAGGATGAAAGCAATAGTGTTCTGCCGTATGACCCCGATGTGGGACTTCAACAGCATGATCTGATCATTGGCAATGTCAAGTTTTGACCGCAGCCGTGTGTTTTCTTCTATCAACTTCTCACGAGCCTGAAATGAGAAAAGACAACAGGAGAATAATTACAGGCTATTTGACTATTCACTAACCCATCTGTCTGCTCATTGTCTTATGATTTTACAAAATGCCCTAGTCATTCATTTTCTATTTCAAAATATCTCGGTTAAATAAAGAACTAGAATCCTATTTAGTGTACTACATGCCATATCGCTTGTTGTTGTTTTTTTTTCACTAGAGAACTTGATATCATCTATCACTTAAATATGGATGTTTCTGTAATGTGAACCAAAGAGAGAAAGGAATGGGAAAGTTTGCGTTAATTATGCATTTATCAAACATTCTTCAACAAAGAGTGAAGCTATAAGGGTTCGTCTGCTGTTAAATATTGATATCTTACTTATGACAAGAAATAATTATCACTAGGTAATTAAGATCATTAACAGAAAATTAAGCAAAATTCTGGCACAGCATCATGTTATGATTATGGTTGATCTGAATCAGCATCATTTGACTACTGCGGTTATAAATGTAGATCTTCCATTACCAACCAAAATGTTTCTTGAGGTACCAACAACTTAAACACATCTAAACAGGTATGAACTTTGAGTAGAAAAATAACATAAAAAAATATAATATCTCAACTGATTGACTGTAATCAACGAAACAAAAATGAAATCTATAAAGAAATGAATGAGACAGGAGGGATGTTAAGAAATCTGAAGTGAAAAAAAAAAATCAAGATACAGGTGGGTGCAATGGGACATCCATCAAACAGAAAATACAGTAAGTTGCTTCTGATTCCTGAGTGGTATCTGCCTCAGACTTGTGATCTTGCGCACTGCAGTCTTAGCGTGTCTTTCTTAAACTGGGCGTGAAGCATGCAATGCTGAAATGCAGTTAAATCTTGCACATCAAGCCAGCCACTGTTACCGCTGGGGTTCCACAAAATAACATGTAGAGTGAGGTCGGGATATTAAATGAAAAGATAAGCAGGACTGTGTAAATTGTCAATCATCTTTGCTAACAAGAGATTTGTTTTGTGAATAGCAATGTCAGCCTATGGATCCTTGGACTGTATGATCTTGGTCTCTAGCCTATAGCAGTGAAGAACTGAGATAAAGAAGGACTGGAAGATTTTTGAAATGCAGCATTTTCATGCGCATGATTTACCCATACTGAATCACAGGGGAACTGTAAACTGAGTTCAGCTTACTGAGGTCATAGATTTAATATATGAAGAACAAGGCCTGTGATAATACCAGTCTACATGACAATGGCTGACTTATTGTAAGAAGGGAACCCATCAACCCTCTATCTTTGGCTTCAGGTGTTAAATAATAACCATGAATTTTAAATAAGAAAATAAATAAATATACAAATAAATAAAAATGGAAAAAGGAGCATATGTACATCACTGAATTTCATAAAGAAAAACTAAATATAAAAACATCTTGTAAAGAACAACAAAATAAAAACACATATTGTGTTATTTACAGCTAAAAGAATCAGAGTTCTATGAAGGCCCATTGATGTTAGTAATCTGAACAAATTTGGTGACAAATTTGCCAGCAACTGTTCTCTACATTTTTTTTACTATTTCCTACACGGATGATTCTACTCAAAGTTGAAGGATACAGCAAAAGTAAGTGTATATCATCACAGACTTTTACCTAAAGAAACTAAGACAATCACTTAGGTCTAAAAAAATAGACAATCCTCCGAACTTTAGAATCAAAACGCTGTCAGGAGCTTAAAAATTTTCCATGAATATTGTCCGGGTATTTATTTCAGGCTTTTTTTTTGTTGTTGTTGTTGTAACATTTAACTGGCAAAAAAAAAAAAATATAAAATATAACACATCTCAAAGACTTATTGATTTTCTATCTGGCACTCTACTTTTTTCCCTATTTGCATGAACTGAACTTAACTGCAATATAATTCCACTTTTCATATCATCACAAAACTGGAAGACGAATCTCTTGACTCACACCCACTAAATCATTGACTGTTTGAAACATTCACACAAGCTGAACTAGTGCTGCTCAGTAAAAACATAAACATTAAACCAGATCTCTACTCGGGTTTAAAAAAAAAAAGGGGGGAATGAGCATAAAATATAACAAATGAGTCAGTGGAAAATTCAAAATTAGGCTAACTGAAATGAGCATTGCTGAAATAACCAAACTAAAAAGAAAAAAAAGAGAGAAAATACATTCAACTACAGTAACGGTGTTTGACAGGCCCCATGGGCAAATAAAATCATATCCTATGTGTTTGTCTGACGTGGTGCTTGTGCTGGGCGAGATAACAGAGAAGCAAGAATTTGTCAGTAGTTACACATGATCACTCAACAAGATGGAAATATAAATAAACAAACCAAATTAAAAACTTACTGATCATCTACAAAAAATATGTGAAATATGCACTGCAAGATTATGCATTCTTGACTACAGTATTTGGTAAGTTACAGAAATTCATTTCTGCCATCAGAGGTGTTTAACAAACTAAACAACAGTCCTGAATCTGCTTTGTTCTGGTGCTACTCGTGACATTTTTGTGTCCATGTACAATGTATCTTACATATCAACTGTGCCTGACCCTAATCAAGTAGGCACATAATTGCGTCAAACATACTTTTTGCCTAAAGATAAACCTCAATGCCTTCATGATCCCCCCAAAAAATCCGGCCAATCCTAACGTAATTTTTGACATGAAATCTTTATCTGATGGATCATTGAGGCTTATTTTTAGACAAAAAATGTTTTTGACCTACTTTTGCCCTTACACAATTAGAGTCAAACACCAACAATAGTTACTATTATTGTAACTTATCAACTGTGAATGGAATTTCCTTCTGAGAACAAATAAAAAGTTTATCTCATTTTATCTTATTTTCAAAGACTAAATTAATGTGCCTGTCATAATATATTTCATTTTAGCAGTCCTGTTGAGATGTGAAATTCGAAACCACTGCACAGTAATAGACTGTCTATCTGGAGTTGTCTAAGTTTACCCCCACAGTTACGTATCTTCCATTGCAAGTACTTTAGTAAAGACTCAGATGGCTATGCATATTACAGAATGGGACATCAGGTAGCATTATCGTTGTATCGATTCCCATTTTTGTTTTTGTCAATGCATTACAGTTTTCTTTTAATACTGGAAGAGAGATGGATGTACCAAACTATCAGTATTTAATTTTAGAGCATTCCTATCTGAACAGCTCAAATTTAAATGAATGGGTACTTTCTCTTGCCAAATTAAACTTGCAAAAATTAATGATCTGTCTCCTTTAATCAAAAGAAGTTATTTCCCTATTTTATGTTTTGACTATAACAAAATCCCCAATAAATTACGCTCCCCTTTAATATGTGCAAAGCATAGCTGTCACCGCTAAGTAGAAAACAAAATGTAAAGATATCATCAATTTGTTTTTGAATTCCAATTTCTGCCGTCTAGTCTAATTTTTTTAACCTTTAAACATGAACTGGTTATTTAACTTAATTCTGTGTGATCACTTCAGGAAGGTGCAATCAAAACAAATCTAACACTTTCATCTGAAACAAAACTGGGTTTCCAAAAAAACAAGACTGGGGGGGCCCAAGCACTAGCGTCAAAACTCAAAATGTCAAGACAAGGAAATGAGAAGGTGAGCAAAATGCACTAGCTAAAGATCATGATCCGAGCATACAGGATGAGAAAACAAGATGAGCCTGGATCTGCAGTGGCAAAATGTATATGAGCAACTTACTGCACTTCCTCTTGATATGCCACTGGCTACAATAAACAAAAACAAAAGATGACCTCACAGTCAGAAGATAACGAATAAAAGAGATCAACTTGTCTCTAAGGGGCAGAGGAATGCACAGGAAATTTACAATAGCAAAACATAATATAAACACTAATACATAATATCATGTGCTTCTAGATCAATATTACTTCATGTGTGTCAGATGTGATAAGATCACTCTGAAAATTTTCATGCTCATGCATGTCTCAGTATGGCATTTAAGTGAGTGAGATAATCTGTTCACATTTGACTATGTGAAAACTAATCTGTCATAGATGTGCATAGTGCCCTTAAACACCAATATCATTTTACAGTGCAGCACTCCACTATACAGAATAGAATAATCTAGTGGCATGGGTTGCATGGAAACAACTTGTCTTCTGATTCAACACTACTAGAGATTACTAAAAATAAAACACATTCATGAGTCATATTTCATAACAAGGTATCAATTCTAATTTTGTCTTCCGAGGCCAGAATGAGCCTGCCAAAGTTCGATAAATTCATAAACATCACAATACATAAAAAGATCTTCATCTACAGTTGAATGTAATCAGTCAACGTTTGTACAAGGCCTCGGTTTGTAAATGTTTGGTCCCAATTATTTCCTTATTTTCTAGGCCATTTCTGATGAAAACTGGAAATAGTTTTCAAGATCAAATAAAATGTCAGCAAAACACAGGAAGCCCAGGAAGAAGAAAAAAGAAAGCAAAAACTTAAGAAACTACAGCAAAAAATATTATTTCATTTGCCGCTCTGAAAATTTCTGCCTTTGCCTCATACCCATTATCACAGTTGAGTCAGATACTATCTGACAACAAGATACATATGTTGAATAGAAATGTATCAGGACTATTGACTTCCTATGATATATAGATAACAACATGAACAAAAAAGATGGTCATTAGGTCTACATGCTGCGCAACCAGGCAATATAAGTCTGACATAAGATCATTCAGAGATGGATTTACTGATTCAGTGGAAGGATTGTACTTCAATTTTGTAAAAAAGAATATTTAGCTGTGACCCTTCTGTGCCAAGATATTCATATTTGAAATTTAATTCTCGTGACACCATGGTCTGTAAAATCCAATTTTCTAAAACCACTTCATTGCTAACAACATAACGAGATACATCCAAAAAACCAGTCTCTCATGTGCGAGAAAATGTATATGATAAATCCATGGTCAGCTTGACACCAGCCACCCCCTGTTCCCGTTTAATCGGATGTTCGAACCACTGACCACTGTTTCGCATCTGTACAGAATCTTTTGATAGACGCCACATACTAACGATTGGCAGCACATGACCTAGCAAAGAGACCTCAAATCAGGTGAATAATCTGCTTGTTTATTTAACAATTTGTAACACTGAATAACAGTTAACACTTTTGATTGCTTGCAGGGTAGAGGACATGTCCTGGTTGCTTGGGCCCAGTAGGTACTGAATGCAGTGGGGTTTAGCATTGGACAGAGAGGGGAAGACTGACTGTGTTGCTGATGCTCAGTACAGGATGGCAAAATTAGCATAGCAGTGAAGTGGTTGAAGAAGCCCTCCATGACATCTGACTTATTTATCCTGACTCCAAAACATATACAGCTCCGCAGCGAAACTATTTTTTATTCTCCTGGGAAGAAGGGAGTTTAACCAGACAAGAGAGTTGCAACAGAAATCAGAAAGACGAAGAAAAGCAGAGACAGAAGGAGAAAAAACAAAGCTACACACCTCCTCTGCTTTCAGCAACCTCTCATAAAGCAAGGATTGCTCCTCATAGTATTCCCCATCGATGACAGCGCAGTCACGATGGTTGTGGTTGTTGCTGCTATTGATGACCTTGAGGCTGCTGGTTCTCCGCATGACCACGCCCTCTGTCTGCGTTGACTGTTGGCAGGTGTGGGACGGGGATGATCGCTTCTGGTGCCGCTGGGAGATTTTCCGTTTGGCGGTGATGGTCAGGTCATGGGGCATAACTCCTGCACAGTGATAAATAGATTTTCTGAAATTTGTTTATGGTATCCTTTTGTATAGTATCCAAACTGGCTGGTCTTTTCCAGAAGTCAGTAATAACAAAAACCTTTTTTATTTTGTGCTATCAACTGAACTGAAATAGATTTACGGATTATCAGATACCACAGCAGAAATCTTGGGTTACAGTGGTGGAAATTTTCATCAGACTTCTTCATAGTTAATAATTATTTCACTTATCCAGAATGTTAATGTATTAATATTAACTGTCCAATCACAGTGGATATATACATATCCATGTATATAAATCTTTATAACAAAGATCTTCAACATAATTAGTAATCATATCATATATTCAGATTCAGTACATTTGTTTACCACTTACTTACTAACATCTACTGTGCATCCACAGCAAAGTTTACATACTGATGTGTATATATACATATATAAATTACATGTATATATATATATATATCCCTGAAAACAATTATATACCACAGGTCTTCCACTTACCATTTGACATGGACTCTGTCCTCTTATTGCCTTTGCTGCGACATTCCATGACCACCAGATCCTTGCAATGTTTGTGAGCATTGATGCCACAGTCTGTGGGAAGGGGGGTGGGCAGGTAGGCAGAGAAAGGAATGATGTACTTAAAACATATCATCACATGACTGATGAGAGTCACCACAGGGTACCTACTCAACCTGTTGCTATGCACTGTTTTTTTTCATTCTAAATTTGATACTATGTTGTTGTTTTTTTTCCCTGGTTCAGTTTGAATACAACAAGTTCAGGCTGGTGGTAGACAAAAACCATGCAACTTTCTATATCAAAATTAAATAAACATAAGTGGTTTCGAACACATAAAAAAATATGTTACTCTATTAACAGTGCTATTTTACACAAAGCTCTATCACGTCAGCTAATACCAGGGCAAAAAAAAAAAATGGAATAATTTCGACTTACATATATCTGAGATGAAGATTTACAGAAATAAATCCTCAAATTCTTTGAGGAAATTACTATTTTACAAGGCACGTTTTATTTAGAACAGAAAATGAAATGTACTTTGCTTTTTTGATGTGAGAAAGTTCTGACCTACCTTTGCATTTCCAGCCTTGTTTGATCAGCCCCCATAACTGTGGATAGGGAAAATACAGATAGTGAAACCACAGCAAACAGGCATATAAAACAAAATGCTACATATAACTAAATTACGGGTTCTGTCTGATTTCAAAACTTCAATCACAAATTACTAAGATATTCCACACCATTTGATTAATACCAATCAAAAACAATAATAACAACAATAATAATAATAATAATAATAAAAGAGATGAAAAAATGATAACTTCTCACTTTCAAATCATAAATTTTTAAAAAAAGATAGTTGTGAGGACCTAAAAAGCCAACCGTATCCACAATACACGGAATATTCCAGCTGAGGAAGCAATTTTTGTTCTTTTAACTTGCATTTCTACTTTGCTTAATACTTGTGTGGCCTGACATTAACATGAGATTGGTATTGCGGGCTCAGTGACAGTGTCTTTCATAAGGATCCATTCCACAAAAGATAGAATTTCAAAGATCTCACTATAAAATTTGTCACTCACCAATCCTGTACAGTGAATACAAAATGTGGGCTTGAAGTAGGTGGTTTCATGGAACGCATGTTTGAAACTGTTTCTCAGGGCATGGCTGTTGGCTCGGATAAAATAGGTTTTCATCTCACGTTTACTGATCATTCCATCTCTGGAAAAACAAATAGGGAAAACAATAAATATACTATGTGATAGACCTATACAAAACGAGTAAAACAATGATTTTGACATGTGCATATCCCATTATAACAGTGAAGGTGAAAAAGAGGACATCTAAGTGAAATTTCCTGAGATGTGTCCTTCAGATATCTGTTATGAGTGTATGATAGAACATTTTATCTGTATTATAGAATTCAACACCTAGAATTCAACAGGATAAGGTCGTTGACTGAACAGAATATAATACGTGGCACCAGCCTGACTTAAATTTGATGCACATGAACATCATAACTGATATGAAACATTCAAGCTGTAGGGAAAATTCAAGACAAGATTTCAGGCTGATATTATCTTCAGATCTGAAAAAGTGGATAATATATCTGTGCTAGGATAGATATCTAAATTCTTCCGAAGAATGAAGGGCAGGTTTAGTCTCATAGTTACTTACTTGTCAGCGTCTAGGACACAGAAGGAATCAATGAACGGAAAGTTGCCAGCTATTGACTCAAATTCATCATGGGAAATGAAGCCGTCCTTGTCATGGTCATAGTTCTTGAACACAGCCTGGGGAGATTTGGAACATGGTCAGTGATGATGTATTATCGTACAGAAATACACATTGAAGGCATCATTATTATGCACAATAATGCACCATCCTTACCATATAATAGCTATAGACTGCCAGCAATATGTAGCCTATGACTTATTTGAACAGCAAAGCTTCTTGAAGCACGGTCTAGCACAATGCACTTGGTGATCTTAAAAGTATTGCTTTGAAGTCCAGCATAAACACCTTTTTGATCAATGCTACTATTGTTCAGAGAGAAGAGAAATTGGTCAGAATCAAACAGAGAGCTGACTGACCTCCACCATGTCATGGACATGTTTGTTGATAGTGTCTGGGTCTGGAGGGCTGATGCCAGACAACCAGTCGGCAAACACCACTGGCTTGGTGGGTGTGGTCGGCTGCAGGAGATCAAAGGTGACAAAGATTGATTATCAGGAATAATGCCAAAAATGCATGCCTTACATTATGTAATGTGAGAAATGATAAATCCATAACTGCGAGGTCATGAATAAAAAAATAGTTAAAACCTGTACATTTTCATTCATTTATAATATATAATGTGTTACTTCTGGGCATACAATAACAACGGCTCATCATTCTGTTTGTTAGTTTATTAACTTTCAACATGGTAAATGTTTAACTCACCACAGGGAAGCCATTCCATTGTTATCTGATAATCTTGTCACAATGACGTTTAATGCTAATGATTACGTAGCTCCTTTCACAAATAAAAATCTTTTTCTAATTTCACTTTCATAGTCAACTCTTTATATTAGGAGATTACAACTTTCTCTATACCGTACCACAATACTCACAGATGACAAAGAACCTCGTGGTTCCCGAGCCAAAGAGAGCTCATAGATTTCATCCTCAGTGTGGTATAAATCCAAGGAAAGCTGAAGAAGGATGAAGAAACGGCTGGTCTATGTCAAGATTAAAATCTATAAGCTTATCGACAAAATTTCAGAGATTAATTAGTATCCTAATCCTATTAAATTTTCAAGTTCTTTCTCTCTTTTTTCCCTGCCCAGCATGCAACAACCATGAAAGTAATGGATCTAACAGAAAATGTGTCTCTCTGAACTCTTGAATATGCTATATATAGTTTCAATTTAGAAGTTTTGAATTGTTGCCTCCAGACTGTCCGTCCTTCTCCCTTTCTCATGCTTGACAAGAACCTTCAAGCTGTAGCATTCTATCAAATGATACATTTTAATACTATTATATTTAGTTATATATTTTATTTGCCATCAACAGCACGCTTATCAAGCTGAGATAATGTTCCTTGACTCTGCCTTGTTCCAATGCTAATATTTTTTATCTGCCGAAATGTGAATGTATCTTACATAATTATATCTCATCAGCTGTGAATAGAATTCACTTTTTGAAGACAAATATCTTATCTCGTCTCGTCTTATCTTATTATATGTCTCGTGCCCAGGGCAAATGAGTCGGAAGTCAATCGGGAGATTTCAAGGTACAGCCATTTTTAACTATTTTCCAACTGAGATACCAAAATGTTTTATTTGTTTTCCACAAAACGAAAATTCAACCTTTTCCAACCTGAGCAAAAAAAATTGATATCTGAATCAGAAAATAGTTAAAAAGGGCCGTGACTTGTGATCGCCCAGAACAACTTTCGACTCATTCGCTCTGGACGCAAGACATATTTTATCTCATATCTGTCCCCAACAACTGACCACATCAGACCATACCCTGAGTGTGTTGACCAGGTCCATGTTGGCGTCCACTGGGATGTTCTCCTGGCCCTGGAGACGGGTCAGTTCCCTCAGGATGACTGACAGCTGAGCCATCTTGCGAAAGTTGAGCAGGTTACCCTCAACACGGTCAGGCAGAGCCGTATGGAGCGAGATCAGATCTTTTAAGTGAACTCCCCTGGCAAGAAATAAAAATACCTTGACAAATGCAGTTCATGGAACTAAAAATATTTAAGTTAACATATGAGAAGTCAAGGGGAATTTAAGTGATTCAATACAGTTCTAGTGTTCTCCTGTCTTGGTTGCAAAGGAGAGCATGATCCTCTCTTGTTCTACATCATCATATCATCTTTAAAATATCACTGATCTCGAAAGACATAAATTTTGCAGTATAAGACTTGAAAGAACATTTCACTAAAATTTTAACGGTTTCAAGAAGAGAATGGGAAAAATTTGGAAAGTCATGGAAATCTTGGAAAAGCATAAATTTTTAGGAGATCATAAAAGATTTTGAGCGAAAATTTGAAAAAAAAAACAGGAGAACCAAGAAAATGTAAGAAAGAAAAAATTTGTATGAGACTTAATGACTGCTATAAGACTGCTATAAGCTATGTCTCAGACTCACAGTATGGGAATCTTGAAGCCTGTGCATTGGTGGTAAACTTTGCGGTAGTTGCTGAAGTTGTTGTTCGATGATAATAATTCCGTCAGATCCATGAGAGTCTGGGACAAGGAATGACAGATGAAAGAATTTTACTCATTGTTACAGCTACCAGATACCAACACTGGCAGCTCACATTCTCAGGACAAAATTGTTTTTGACGCTATATATTTGCTATCTGACATTTCTAATGTCAACTCACTTTTAGTCTACAACATTTGTTATACATATATCAAACTGATTTAATTAATATTATCATCATTTCTCTTCTTTTTCAAGAAGTTAATTTCTGCCATCAGTAAAATGGATATCAAGTTGTGGCAATGTCCTTAAGTCTGCTTTTTTTTTTATGTTGTTGGTGATATTTTTGTGTATAGGTATGGGAGTCTAACTATATCATGCATGTACAACTAAAGTTTATCTTATCTAATCTTAAGAGGAAGTCCAAACAAAATCTGTGATATATTGTAGTGAAACAGATATTCTTTCAGAAAAGGCACATTTTCTTAGTATAACTTCTGATCTGTGGGGTACAAGTTCACAAATTCTCAAATAGTACAAAAAGATGATTGAGGAATTTGACCTTGAACTGCTCTAAACTTCCCTTCAGCTTAAGATATCACATTCTTGTAAAAAAGTGACCAAGTATTTAATTTCTGATAGTTACAACGGTCTTGTTTAATCCTTGCCACTGTTCCCTCTCTCTTTGCAGCATGTCCTATACTGTGTCCAGAATTTGGAGAGAAGACAAGACGTACCTTCTGAGATTCTGGTGGGAGGCAGGCTATGGTTTTGGACAGCCTAGCTAGAGCGCTGTGAGACAGTCCACCCACTATAGCCATCAGAGTGTTAAAGTTTTGTAACACTCGCAGATGCTGGTGACAGAGCAAGAGAGAATACAAGTCCAACATTGATTCTTTGTTTCAATGGCAACATCTATTCACTTGGATATTTACTCTGTGTCAACAGACATTCCAATTGCTTTTAAAAGATCTTGGCTGAATTTTTTTTTTTTTTTTTTTTAGTAAGGCAGATAAATAAAGTTTTGTGAAAATTTATGCAATCTAGAATATTTTCTGCTAAATTCTGTAAACTTCTTTCTCAGAATATGAATCCTTTCCTCAACTGATGACATTGTAACTACTTTAAATTGTTTCAATTACAGCAAAATTGAGAAAGACATGTATATAATCTGCCAAATTATGGGTTGAATTATTGAAATTACGTGTAAATAGAACAACAACTATTTTTTCTTCATACCAGAGTTCTATGATGGCACTATCAACATTTTACTGCCTTGGAATGACAGGGTCATAAGTCCATTTTTTTACAAACTGGAGTTAAACATGATACCATACATCTGGCAGTGTGTTTTTTCTTGTATGTGAGTCTGAAGTGTGTAAGACTCCAATTTTGCCTGTTATAAACAGATGAATTTAGTGGTATTTGTAAAAATATTATAACATGCCTAAACTTTGGAGACCATTTTCTCAAAACTTGGTTGACTGACTTATGACCCTGTCATTTCACGGCAGTGATTTCTCAATAAAATCAGGCATGAGACTACCTTAGAAACATCAATAAACTTGCAGATGACATCAGCTCTCTGTTGTGGTGTAGTTTTGCTGAGCACCATACACTGCACCCACTGGGACAGGCCATTGAACAAAGCTATAGATCTCTCCAGTTTGGGCTGATCCTTCAGGGAGGCGGACACGGCATAGTTTTTGTAGTCGGAAAACTGGAAATGATAAAATTGACCAACAGATCCAGTAGCTGCTCAACACCACATCATCACCATGGTGAAATTTAAAAGTCAAATGATATTAGGCACAGATCAATTATTTTGTGATCAATATTACTCATGACCAAAGCACTGCCTCACATTTTAAAGAATTAACATGCTTCTACATATATAAAGTCATCTTCCACACAAAATGATAATTTGTTCAAGAAAATACTAGATCTATTCCACAAGGTATTATATTGTCCCTATAAGTCTCTAAACGCGCAAGTCTGGAAAATTGGGTCATGACGTTTTTGGCTTTATTAAACTAGAATGGATTTCCCCCACCTCCTCTATAAAAATCAAATCCATGGAACCAATGACAGTTACACTTTTTATCATGTGATCTAAATGCGCGATCCATTATTTCACTTTGATTTATTTAGTTTTT